>BHEV01008137.1:0-65744 GCA_004319985.1 Emydocephalus ijimae
TACAGTATTGTGTAACTACACAAACTCTCACTTTAATCTAAGCCTGTTATATCCTGGTTAGTCTGACTGTGCACCTGGACCTATAACCAGGTAACCAATGTTATCCCTAACAGTTGGCCTGATCACTAATCACTGGCCTGATCCACAAAAACACACTGACACATAATGGGGACCTAGAAGATGAACAGACCTATGGAACAGCTGTCCTGCCCTACATAAGAGGTACTACAGACAAAATCAGTAAGATACTACACAGGCATCACATCAAGACTGCCTTCAAAACAGACAGAAAAATATCAGCCATCCTAAGAAACCCCAAAGATAAAATTGACCTGGAAAACCAAGGCATATATGAAGTCCCCTGTGCATCATGCCCTGCCACATACGTTGGACAGACCAACAGAAGAATAAGTACCCGCCTGGATGAACACAAAAATGAAGTCAAAAAGCTGGAACACACTTCCTCACTAGTCCAACATATGAAAGCCACAGGTCATAGCATCGACTTCAATGGCACCAAAACCTAGCCACTATAGAAAACCTCAGCTACAGAATTATCAGAGAAGCCATAGAGATTGAAAAAAGACCTGAAAGCATGAATAGAAGAGATGATTCCATTCCATTCCAGACTGTCAATTGTTTGAAAGCCTGCACTCACAAACAAAAATATCTCCACACCACTAGCCAGGCAAACACCTCTGTACAGATAATGATTAGTAACTTTCAAGATTTCCTGATAATAGCCTGAATACAGTGTGAGCATGCACACACATATGCATGTGTGTCTGTGTGTGTGTGGGGTCTACAGAAAGGTTTAATTGCCTTCAAAAAAAAAACCCATTGCAATATTTATAATGCAGTTACCTTCCACTTCTCATCAATAAATCAACACAGCGATGACTTATAAATCTGACATTAACCCAGTGGTGAGCTGCAACCGGTTTAATAATTGGTTTAGTGAGCGCACAGAGCGTTCAAGCTTAAAAACTTATCTTCTATGTCAGCGCTGGTGAGTAAAACAGCTGAGGCCACACAAATCAGCTGAGCTAAAAACCAGGGAAATATGGGACAGGAAAGGGCAGAGGTGGGTGGCCGAGAACTGCTCACCGGAACTACCAGTTCACTAGAACCGGTCAGAACCAGTAGCAGCCCATGACAGCATTAACCCTGACATTAAAACACAGCACAGCAGCCTACCTACTGTACTGACTTCCTCCCAGTATCTTCATTATACAAATATTATTATACTTTGACCCTCCAAGTACAAATGAAACTCCAGAGGATGAAGCTAGTTACAGAATTTTTGTATTACAAAAATACAAGGTTGCAAAAAACAACAACAAACAAACAAAATTAAGGCTTAATTTGGTTTTTAAATAAAGGAATTGATGTCATCCAAAATACTAATTGTAGGTCAATATTTTTCATACATCTTAGTCACATCTGCAGTAGACAACCTTATCTTCGTCAGTTTCATGTTGCTTTGATTGTTGCTCAGGTTATAGATCTTAGATATATTGTATGTTAGATATATTGTATGTTATTTGTTTGAATATCATATTATATTCCCAAAGAAAAATAAATCAAGTCACTTTCACTAGGTTTAGTTGTTTTAATTTAGTTCATTTGTCTTAATACCCAGAACCATTCTCTACACTGTAATATTGATCCCCATGGAAATGTGCCATCTGGGAATGCAAATAACCTACACAACATTTTAGGCATCTATAAACAAATGTGGATTTGCACAGATGGAATTAAGAAAAGAAAATACAAACCTCTGGACAGAAGCATAGTTTATAGTCAAATCTGCCTGCCTTGAAAGCTCAACATGGAGAATGTGTTTGACTATCAAGCTAGTCCTCTTTTACAAAAAAGAACACATGAATTTGGACCACCTGTGCAATGGAAATTACATCAAGTTACCTAAAGACCTTATCCTGAACTTTTAAAACAAGTTTAGCAGCAAAGACTTTGAAGACCTGGTATAATTACCTGACCTTATTTTAATGAGCCTAAGAATCCAAAGTTGAGTTGGATGACATTGCCAGGCATAACTTGAATCACTGATCACTCATTCTTTTATAATACTAAACCAAAGGGAGGGGTCTAGCCAGTTCCCTCCTCCTTTTAAAGGCATCCTGTGTTTGATGTGAGAAAAAAAAGAGACAGAGATATTATATCTCTCTGCAAGACATCATACAGCAGGGGTGTCCAACCTTGGCAACTTTAAGCCTGGAGGACTTCAACTCCCAGCAAAGCTGGCTGGGGAATTCTGGGAGTTGAAGTCCTCCAGGCTTAAAGTTGCCAAGGTTGGACATCCCTGTCATACAGCAACTGTATATCTTTTCTTAAATCTAGGATAAGAAAATTGTGATCCAAAGATAAAGCTGCAAACTGTATCTTTCAGGATCACAACAGTATCCTAATCGGATATGATTAAGAGAAGACAGGATTGGGTCTTTTAAAAACCATATCCTGATTTAAAATAGTGTAACGCCTATAAAAACCAGGTAGATCTTCAATCAGATTGTCATGGCCACCATTTTGCTTTTTTAAAAGAAACCACACCATGAACACCCCTGATTCCAATCTATAATTTATCTTCCCTAGAATTGTGTTTCACTATTTCCAGGCTACAAAAACCAAGAGAGTCACACTGAGTTTCTTCTAAGCAGTTTGCTTCTAGTAGCTGTTTTAACACTCGTCCTCTCCCACAAGCTATCTAAACTTCGCAGTCTCTTAATCCTCTTGAAGGCAGCCCCTCCCTCCTGGGAATCAAGACTACATTCTCCACTTATACAATAAATCATAGTTAATTGAAAATAGGAGCATATGAATATAATGGAATTTGAATTTGCTATTGATATTTTACCCTGCACAAATTTAATTCTATATTATTAGAACTGGTTTCTACTTTTCCACTTTTTATGGGCTTTAAATAGGATTCCCTCTATTATGCTCACAAAGAAATTGGTGCAGATTAGACAGTCTACTATTCAGTTTCATGTTTTTGTCAATAAAATAACATATTAATTTAGAAATATGATTTTTTTTTCAGGTGATCTTCCACAGTACATTTTGAGAACATATAAATGTACTTTAAAAAAAATAATAATAATGACTACTAGAAAAAAACAATTTAAATGTAATATATTTTAAATCTTTAAAGTTTATTAACTTTCCCCCCAAATCACAAAAGAATTAACCATCCTTCATTTTTTAATACTTTTGCAAGATTATTTTTCTCCCATGTGCACAGAATATAATTACAACAAAGCTATCCCAGATCAAAAGTTTAGAAAAATTCAAAGCAAAGATTAGACACTGAAGTTGGCAAAATCCCAAAAGGCTGAAATAATAACTCAACGTTAGGGGAAAACGACAAAAAGAAAGTTGCTATAAATACAGATATTTCTGTTATGAACTAATAAAATACTCAAATAAAGTTTATCAAAAGCTTTAGAAAATAGCAGGGTTCTAGCCCTGCACTTCTGATTGGCCGATAATAGTGATATCGGATTGGTCCGTTCAGGAGAATCTGATTGGCTGTTAACGAGCCACTCTCATTAGTTAAGGGGGTTAACACTCCACGTTTCCTATTGGTTACTAGAGCAGCAGCTTGCCTATAAAAGGGCTGCTTTTGCTCTAGGGTTTTGCTCTGTTCAGAATGTATAATAAAGAGTTGAAGTTCACTTTTCACCGTCTCGTCTCCGTTCCTTGCGCCCATGCGCAGAACTTAACACTGGTGATGAAGGTGGGATATGGAGACGTCAGAGCTGACTGAACACTACAGAGCACTAAACAGAGCACGTGGCTGAAGGCGCATCAATGGCGGAAACCATGACCGGCGGCACCATACCACCCGCTCCATTCGACCCGGCACAAGAAGACTGGGACTCATACATGGACCGGTTCCAGATGTTTCTGGAGACCAACAACCTGAAGGATGCCACTTCTGGGAAAAAGAGAGTGGTATTCCTGACTCACTGCGGACCTGCCGTTTTCAAGATGGCCAAGGCACTGGCGAAACCGGCTGAAGTGAAATCCATGGACTGGGACGTCCTTGAACCCCTCCTACAGGCCCACTGTGCACCGACCTCGAAGAAGCTCTCAGAGACCGAATAGTTCTCAGATTAGATGCACCGCACGTGCAAAGCAAGCTGATGGCGAAAGGTGGCATCAGCCTTGCAGATACCATCGCTGACGCTACTGCAGCAGAAGCAACCAGGAAGTTGGCTGGCCGAATGCGTCACACCAACGCCCCGCTCCACCAACTCGCCGGCGAAACCTCACCTCGCCTTGAGGGACATGCAACAGCAACCCACCATGAGGACCTCGAATCGTCATCAGAAAGTGATGAGGAAGAAGTCAATCGGCTCCGGTCTGAATGAGACCAACGCCACCAGCATAACCAGAGACTGCAATATCAATGCGCAGGCTGTGGGGCAAACCACCCACGATCAGACTGCAAATTCCTCAACGCGTTGTGCCATATTTGTGGGAAGAGAGGCCACATCGGAAAGGTCTGTCGAAGCAAGATATCGGAAAGGTCTGTCGAAGCAAGATAGAAGCCAGCCCATTTCAGAGGGGGACCAACTATCGCCAACCCACAGGAAATCGTCCTGTGAATCAGGAACATTCGAACCACCAATGGAACAACCACTCCTACAGAAATAAACCACTAGCCCATTCAATGAAACGAGAAGAGGCACACCAAACCATCACGACTGGTCACGCATCATCATTAGATGCAAAGAAAATCCGAGTGAAGGTCGCCATCGAAAACCAGCCCTGTGTGATGGAAGTCGATTCAGGATCGTCCCTCTCGATGGTTTCCTGGAAGACCCTGAAACAATTGATCCCTGCCGTCCGGCAGCAAGACCTCAGAACCCAAAGAATCATTCTCAATAGTCATCAAGGAAACCGAATTCCAGTCGTTGGATCAAACCTAGTCTGGGTCTCATTCAAAAATCGTACTGCATCCTTACCATTGACCGTCGTCGACCGTGATCGGCCTAGTTTGTTAGGCCTTCAATGGTTTGCTCCACTTGGGATTGAGGTAGCCGGCATTCACCAGACCAGCAGCGATGACTGGGAGGAGGCCCTCGTCCAGGAATTCCAGGACGTTTTTGCAGACAAACTAGGCGAGTACAAGGGGACCCCGATATCATTTAACCTTAACCCTGAAGTGGCCCCCATCCTCCTTAAGCCTCATCGAGTCCCTTTTGCCCTTAAACCAAAGATTGATGAGCAGCTTGATAAATTAATAGCCCAGGGTGTTTTAGAACCAACCAACCATGCTCCTTGGGAAACTCCAATCGTAACACCCATCAAACCAGATGGATCGTTAAGAATTTGTGGGGACTACCGTGCCACCCTGAATCACGCCCTTCAACAGAGCGCTTACCCGGTACCGGTGGTACAACACCTCCTCCATTCCCTGGGGGGAGGAAAGGTCTTCGCTGAATTGGATTTAGCACAGGCGTACCAACAACTGCCTATCGATAAAAAAACAGCAGAGGCAAAAACGATCGTTACGCACCAAGGTGCTTTTAAGTGCAACCGGCTCCAATTCGGAGTTAGCGTGGCCCCAGGGATCTTTCAGAGCTTGATGGAGAGACTGTTACAGGGAATAAAAGGGGTCATACCATACTTTGATGACGTTTTAATTGCTACCCCAATAGAGAAATACTAAAGGAGCATCTTAGACTCGTTCTCCAGAAATTTAAAGACTCTGGCCTTAAAGTTAAAAAAAATAAATGTCAACTGTGTACAGATAAAGTAGAGTTTCTGGGGTACCTAATCAATAAACAAGGCATTCACCCCACCAGTAGCAAGTTGAGGGCAATCAAGAACGCCCCAAGACCCAGAAACAAGACTGATCTCCAAGCTTTCCTGGGGCTTATTAATTTTTACGACATCTTCCTGCCCCACAAAGTGACTGTAGCTGAGCCCCTACATCGGCTTCTCGATAAAAAAGCAACCTGGGTTTGGGGGCACCGAGAGGAACACGTGTTCCGACAAGTGAAAAACCTATTAACTTCAGATGCTGTTTTAATGCAGTATAACGAGACTTTGCCTTTAACAATCACATGTGATGCATCACCCTTTGGAGTAGGAGCCATTTTGAGCCATGTGTTACCAAACGGTAGTGAAGCCCCTATTGCCTATTTTTCAAGAACTCTATCAAAGGCTGAACGTAACTATAGTCAAATTGATAAAGAGGCTCTTGCTGTTGTATCTGCTATTAAACGGTTTCATGAATATGTTTATGGACGAGTTTTTACTACTGTTACCGACCACAAACCTTTGCTGGGGATTATAGCGGGAGACAAGCCAACCCCCTATATATTATCACCTAGAATGACTCGCTGGTCGGAGTTTTTGGTTGCTTACAATTATAAGCCATTCCCCACGCTGATGCATTGAGCTGTGCACCACTTCCGGAAACCATCGATGACCCAGCTCCAACCCTTACAACGCTCCAGATTGAAACGCTGCATTCACCGCCGCTGACCGCTAGAGATATCGCGATCAAAAGAAAATGCGATCCTATCTTAAAGCGGGTTCTTAGCTGGGTCGAACAAGGATGGCCAGTAAATCAAATCCCTGACGACTTCATTCCCTTCAAGAAATGACAAACGGAACTTTTTTCGCAAAAGGGCTGCATCCTGTGGGGGGATAGAATCGTCGTCCCAGAGCGGTTACAACGAGCGGTACTAAAGACACTGCATGAGGGCCACCCCGGCATCGTGCACATGAAAGCGCTCGCATGAAGCTACACGTGGTGGCCGGGCATCGACAAACAAATCAAAGCCTGGGTAAAGACTTGTTATAAGTGCCAAAAGGTTAGCAATGCCCCACCAAAAGCAACTCCGACAGAATGGGAAACACCTCGGGGACCGTGGTCCCGCATTCATATTGACTTTGCGGGACCTACTAAGGGACATACGTTCCTCTTAACAGTGGATGCCTACTCAAACTGGCTCGATATCCACGAAATGAAAAGTACTACAATCGAGTCTGTCATCCGGAAGTTGAACAGATTATTCGCGACGCATGGACTGCCAGACGTTTTGGTATCCGACAACGGACCCCAGTTTACCGTGCTTTCTTTTGAACAACACTTAGCGGACCGCAGTATTTGCCATGCGCTAACTTCGCCAGTGCACCCTGCGGCTAACGGAAGAGCCGAGCGCATGGTACAGTTTGTTAAAGAAACCCTCTAAAAATGGACTATGGGGACATTGAAGATAAGATAAATAGAATACTCCTTCTCCAACACATCACTCCGCACAGCATCACCAACAAGACTCCAGCGGAACTATTGATGGGACGCAAACTCCGCTCCCACCTCAACCGGCTTCACCCGTCTTATGAGCCAGAGAAACCCTGTGGATCTAGCGGAAAATGCCACGAGTTCCAGATAGGCGACTTAGTTTTCGCCAGAAACTTTTCTGGCGAACCGTTGTGGATCGAGGCCACTGTTATTCAAGCCACTGGACCCAGGTCGTACCGGGTGAAAACCTGTGATGGAAAAATATGGAAACCCCATATTGATCAGCTTCGCTCGAGGCTACAACCTAGTTTCCGTGACTCCGGTAACTCCCAAACTGAGGGGGGAGGGGATGTCGAAGAAACCGAATTCAAGATGGCGGAAAGCAGGAACGAAAGAAGTCAGCCATTGGGCGTGACAAGTGAAGAAGGATCAAGGATGGGGGTGGCCTCACCACAGAGGAACAACCCAACAGAGGCAAGCCCGCAAGGTCCAGAGGACAATGACGAGAACACTAGCGGCACCGAGTCGTCCAACGAAGAACCACCAGCACCCGACTTGCCCGAAAACGCCCCGCTAAAACAGGCTTATGGACAAGAACCGGTGGGACAGCGTAAATCCAATAGACAGTCGAAGCAACCTTCCTACCTCAGAGATTACGTCACTGCACCCCCCAAACGGAACCCAGGGGGAAGGGGTGTTATGAACTCATAAAATACTCAAATAAAGTTTATCAAAAGCTTTAGAAAATAGCAGGGTTCTAGCCCTGCACTTCTGATTGGCCGATAATAGCGATATCGGATTGGTCCATTCAGGAGAATCTGATTGGCTGTTAACGAGCCACTCTCATTGGTTAAGGGGGTTAACACTCCACATTTCCTATTGGTTACTAGAGCAGCAGCTTGCCTATAAAAGGGATCCTTTTGCTCTAGGGTTTTGCTCTGTTCAGAATGTATAATAAAGAGTTGAAGTTCACTGTTCACCGTCTCGTCTCCATTCTTTGCGCCCATGCGCAGAACTTAACAATTTCGTTCTGCCACGAGACAGGAGATTAGGGTCTATGAAGTCTACGAAGGAGTACAATAAGAAGGCATTTTCAAACACTATATACCAGTGTTTCTGAACCTTCAAAACTTTAAAATATCTGGATTTCAACTTCCAGAATTCCTCAGACAGCATGAATTCTGGAAGTTGAAGTCCAGACATCTTAAAGTTGCTAAGTTTGAAAAGCACTGCTTAGGCAAATGGCAGTATAGACAATATCTCCAAAATCCAATATCTCCAAAATGGTGGCTACATCCCACTTCATTTATTTACTGGCAAATCCCACCTCTGACTGGAGATTTTACAGTATCCTTCCCCTGCCATGCCACCAAGCCACACCCACAGAACCGGTAGTAAAAAAATTTGAATCCCACCACTGGAGGGGACCTCCAAGTGTTGGGAAGCACCCAATCTGGCAGGGAGGAGGGATCAAGCACAGAGTTAGTTTGGAGTCATTGTGCAACTGCAAAAGGACTAGGACCAATCCCTGACCCAAGTTCGTTGGCGCTTTATCTAATTGTTCTTCAAGGAAGGCTGCTAGACCGGAAAGATCCCTGTATTATAGGCAGAAAAAAATTAAGTAGTTAGCTTAATCTCTGTGAATCTGGTTGTTCATGCCTGACAAATGCTACATTAAATGTCAGGTTAAAATGGTCCACAAAATTCTGGAACCACTCCTTGACAGAGGTCTCACAAAAAGTGGAACATGCAGCTGGTCATGAAACTTACTGCGTCCAACTGGGCTCCTTTCAACTTCCTCTGCTTTAGGGAGGCCCAACACTATAGTTGGCCTTTTCCTGGCATAACAAGAGCCAGACTTCCCAAAAATAGATTGGACAAATCCCAGACTAAAATTGATTAAACTTATAATAGTTGTAATTCCAGCTAAACTGAACTAAATATTGTAAATTATTTTCACTTGTTTAATGATTTCCCATGGTTACAGATTCCAATCTGATGAAAATGTTGGGGGATTTTCTGGGACACACCCAAGGTTTTGGGGTGTACAGGTTCTGCATTCCTGTACTACCCCCAAATATGTATTCCCATGGATACATACATACAGTATACCCTTTTATAATGAAGGGCATTTTGATAACTGTGAAAAAGGCCAATTTAACATAGGTTAGTTTCCTTAAGCCCGTGTCACAACAAAATATGAGATGCTAAATAAATAAAGTGATAGAATAAGAAGAGTCTATGAACTGCCTATTCAAGGTAAATGAAACGTATTTCTTCCTTCATATGTCAATAGTGGATTATTGCATTGTACAGACGTAAGGACCAGATGGTGTGGGAATGTCTTTAGTTTATCCAGTAAATAGTCTTGCGTATTTCTCTCCATCACTGCTCTCCTTGAACCCCATTATCTTCCTTTTTCTTTTTTCTTTTTGGTAAATTTTATTGGTTTTTAAAAACAAACATAAACAAACAAAACATAAAAACATCAAACTTTCTTCCATAGGTTTGTAACAAACAATTTGTATAGATTTATAAGCCATGGTACGAGAATGTTTAATGATGCCCGTGATATATGATGCCAGCCTAGGAAAACTAGCTAGTGTTGCGAGAGGCCTTCATCATAATTATGAACATTTTTTAATTTAAATGTAGGGCTGAGCATACAATATAAAGTAGAGGACCATCTGTTGGTTTTCCATCTGTGCTCATTTACTAAATACATACTGGCCCGCCAATCCCCCCTCACTATTTATAATCTTCCCTTGAAAACAAATGACTAATGTGTTGCAAAAGTTGTTAGTCTATGTGTATGTGTATGTATGTGTTCAAAAATAAATTGCTGCATGCTTTTAGTAGCTGATAACGTAAGCGATTCTGCAGGCATTTTTATGGCTTTGACTGTTATGAAAGCGTTCAGCATAAAACAATTGCACACACACACACACACAAGCACACACAGAGAAGCACACACATGCCCATTGTGTTGCAGACAATGGCCAAAGACAAAAGAGTGCAGTTGATCAACGTATATAAAACCAAATATGTCCCATGTGAGCTGCCTACTCAAAATGTTTCTTTGAAAGAAAACACAGAACAGAAATATATTATGTAGAGTGTAGTTGCACAACCAAATGAAAAATGGAAGAATAACAGTATAAAACAAAAGCAACTTCACACTGAGATGTATTAGTCCATGTCTATCATTACTATAAACCTGCAAAAACAAAATCTCAAACTACAATCTCCATCTTGTATTAAAAGAAGTAATTTCCCTCTTTTAGTCTGGAACTTCTCCCTTTCAGTAATTTTCCATGTCAATTGTTCTGCTTAAGTTCCTATTTGTGCCAATTCTTTAACTCTTGGAGAGAGAACAGTATGGCTTTTTATTAGCTGGCCTTTGCTTTCCAACTTAAGCTCAGCATCTCCTTTTGATTCATTGTCAGGCTCGCTTTTCCATAACCTGGGATTTAAGGAGCCATAAATTCCTCAACAGACCTATTCTTCTGTTTATAACAGCTTCAGGTGTGGATGTGTCAAGTGAGGGTCTTATGATGGGTCAGGTATGAGTCATTAGTGGGAGTCTTGTGATTGGTCTTTGAATAGGGAAGTCACTTCAGGTCAGGGTCATTGGGAGGTGGGGAACTGATGGTGGGGAAGTTGCATATGTCGGTGCTGTCTCTGGAAGTTGATTTGGATTCTGAAGGAGTCCAAGGCTGGTTGTAAGTCAATGTGTTTGTTGATGGAAATACTTGTGGAGGACCGGGCTTCGATGAACTCATGAGCATGGTGCAGTGGTGGTATTCTGCCGGTTTGGCCTGGTTCTGGTGTACCAATAGCACCGATGAACAGAGGAGACCAAACTAGTTCTCTCCAACACTCTGCTCTTGGGCCCACCTGCCTGCCCGGGCTCCCATACTGACCTTTAATCCCTGATTTTGAACCGCAGCTGCTTTGTGCGGCACCGCAGATTGCTGCGCGTCAGCTGCTGAAGCGACAGGGAGATTGCAGGAGGTGAGTTGGAAAGCCTCTGCACCTGCACAAAGGGTGTGTTTGGGGTGCACGCACAAAGCAGGCTCACCAAGCCACACCCACCTAACTGGTGGTAAACTTTTTTGAAACGCACCACTGACATGGTAGCATTGCTGATGATTTTTGTGTTGCTGGTGCGAACTGGTTCTGCTTGGTATCAGTGTGGTTAGAGATTAATGATTTGGGATCAGGGCATTTCACAGCCAGCTGATGTTTGTAGAACCTGGTTTTTAATTGATGTGATGTTTGCCCCACATAGCATTGGTTGCAATGGCTACAGTTGATTTTGTAGATTATATTGTTTCTTTCATCCTAAACTCTGGGCATGATTCTGTGAACACCTAGAAACAAACATAATTTTATTTACAGTATTTATTTATTTATTTTGATTTGTCAATTGCTTACAAGATAATAGGTATAAGGATATACATAGTTATGAATACATGAAATGGGTACATAAAAGAAAAATAAAAGAAACAATAGGACAGGGACAGTAGGCACGTTGGTGCGCTTATGCAGACCTCATAGAAAAGGGGTGAGGTCAGTAGTAGACAGTCTAAGGTTAAAGTTTTTGGGCTTTGGGAAAAAAAACCACAGAGTCAGGTAGAGTATTCCAGACATCGACCACTCTGTTGCTGAAGTCGTATTTCCTGCAATCAAGTTTGGTGCGGTAAACCTTGAGTTTGTATCTATTGTGTGCTCTTGTGTTGTTATGGTTGAAGCTGAAGTATTCATTGACAGATAGGATATTGCAATGTATGATTGTAGAAGCCATACTTAGATCAGACCAAAGAGAGTGTAATTCAAGATTTTCTAGGTCTAGAATTTCAAGTCTGGTGGCCTAAGGTATTCCACAACGAGTAGAGGAGTGGAGAACTCTTCTTGTGAAATATTTCTGGACTTTCCCAACTGTGATACATAATGTGGGTTCCAGACTGATGAGCTGTATTTGAGTATTGGTCCAGCAAATGTTTTGTATGCTCTAGTTAGTAGTGTGATATTACCAGAGAAAAAGCTACATAGGATTAGGTTAACAACTCTTAATGCCTTTTTGGCTATGTAGTTACAGTGGGCTGTAGCACTTAGATCATTAGAGATGAGTATTCCAAGGTCCTTTACAGAGCTTGGATCATCAACAAGGTCTTTACTATTCAGCTTGTATTTTATTTTCTGATTTTTTTTGCCAATATATAAGACAGCATTTATTTGTTGAGATTTGAAGTTGCCATTTGTTTGACCATTCTGATACATAGTCAAGATCTTTTTGAAGGGTTGCAATATTGTCTGTGGTATTGAACAGCTTTACATCATTGGCAAAGAGAACGCAGTTGCTCTTAATATGATTACAGAGGTCATATGTAAAGTATGAAGAGAGTTGGTCCTAGAACACTGCCTTGGGGGACACCACTGTTGACAGGTACAGAGTTTGATAGGACATTCCCAATTTTGATCATTTGTTGTCTGTTTGACAGGAATGCTTCTATCCAGTAATGCAGGTGTCCAGAGATACCATAAGATTTTAGTTTTAGGAGTAGTTTGTCATGTACCACTGAATCAAAGGCGTTACAGAAGTCTATGTAGATTGCATCTATTGTTTTGCCCTGATCGAGTTGTGTAGTCCATATGTTTTTGCAGTGTAAGAGTTGCAGATTACAGAATAGTTTTTTTCTGAAACCAAATTGTTTATTGGAGAGTAGGTTGTTTGTCTCTAAGTGGAGAATAATGGATTAGTTAATAATTGATTCCCTGACTTTACAGGTGATGCAGCATAAAGAGATTGGTCTGTAATTTTCAACTAGGCTGGGGTCTCCCTTTTTGAAGATGGAGATGACTGTGGCTTGTGACCATAGGTTAGGCAAGGAGCTGGTCCTGAAAGATTTTTCAAAGATTATACTTAGAGGTTCTGCTTTGGCAGTGGATAGCTTTTTTAAGAAGTAGGCACATATTCCCTCTGGTCCAATAGATAGGGATGGTTTTAGTTTGCGTAGTGCTTTTTCAACATTGTCTACTGTAAAATCAATATGTATTAGATCATTGTAGTTTTCTGTGGTTCGGCTAGGAAATGCTGGGCATGATCCATTGCTATTTACAAATACTGAGCCAAAGAATGTGTTAAAGATGTTGGCTTTAATGGTGTCGTCGTTGCAGTCTTTACCATTAGGTCCTATCAGGGGTGGGATGGACCTTGAGTCTTTTAGTTTGTTGTTTACAAATTATAAAAAGTGCAGGTAGAATTGGTGTGAAGGTTTTCCTCTTGTTTAATGTGATAATTGGTGCATTTTTTAAAAAAGCCAACATAGTTTGTCAAAACCATGCCATACCAGACAAATCTTACTGCATTCTTTGACAAAGCAATTAAATTAGTGGCTTGTGGAAATGCTGTGGACATAGTTTACTTAGACTTCAGGAAGGTATTTGACAAAGTAGACCACAGCCTACTTGGTGATATAGAACAAAATGGGATAGAGAGCATCACCACAATCCAGTTGGATTTGTAACTGGCTGATCACCTGCACGTAATGTGTAGTCTGCATTGGAACTACATTTACATGGAGGGAAATATGCAATGGAGTACCCCAAGGTTCTGTTTTGGGTCCAGTATTCTTCAATATCTTCATAAATGATTTAGATGAGGGGATAGAAGGGGAATTAGCAGATAACACCAAGCTGGAGGGAATAGCCAACAATTTAGAAGATAGCTTCAGAAGGATCTTGATATTGGATCCTATCCAACAAATTCAATTCAGTGGTGTGAAAAATAAGGTCTTATACATAGGGAAGAAAAATAAAATACTCAGGGATAGAATGAGGCTCAACAGCACTAACTGCGAGCAAGATCTAGGAATCATAATGGGCAATCACTTGGATTGGTGACAGCCTGTCATTATTGCCTTTTATAGGGGAATTCTTGAGAAAGGTATATGCTGGGGAGATTTTAAATGGTCCTCCTCCTAGTTCCCTTATCTTGACATAGTCTTGTCCCCACTGTCCATTCTCATCTCTATTAATAGCACCAGGTTTCAAAGATGCAATATTCCTTGATCATCCAGTTTGGATTTAAATGAAGCTACTGTTCAATACTGTGTGAATGCAGCTTAGCAGAACTAGCCAAGAATTAATTAGCAGGCAGTGACCTCACGTGGCAGATATTGAAGACAGAGGACTCTAGACATAGTTTCTGAGGATCCTGGCCAGTCTTTTGTCTTGACAACTGGGCAGTTGCCACTTCATGGGCAGCTATATCTTTAATTAATATATTAACTTAATTAATATATATCCTTAAATTAACCTGGTGATGTCAAATTTAATGGATCCTCCTTTATCAATAAAACTGCCAATCTGTTTGGTTTTTCTATATGTGAACTGGAGAGATGCCACCAGCTTTCTTATACATGCCACCTTTCTTATACACTTATAAAGTGTACTAAACCTTGTGCTAAGCTTCTGGCCACCTTTACTCTGAGGTAGTCACAAGGCAAAATATCTAAGCCTGCAATCTTAAATGAACCGGAGTTGCTCCTTGTATCCAAAGGGTTACTTAAAATTATGGGATCGTCTTTAATTGGACAGAAATTTGATCACGACTTGTTTCAGTAAACTGAGCCTCATAAGGGCAGGCAATGTCATGGGAGAGGAGTCGGAGTTGCTACTAGTTGGGTAAGAGAAGTAATAGAAAATGGTGTAGAGTGCCCAGCGTGTGCTAATTGTGTAATCATCCACGACAAGCAATGGGATCATTAGTAGCACAATCATGTCATTTAGTGGTAGTTCTAGGAAGTTCCTGAAAACACGCTGAGTAAACTATTCATGGAGCACTAAATGATTATTTAGGCTACCACTCAAAAAAATATTAGAATTATCATCAAATTATTGATTAATGGATGAAATAGATATTCATGAGGGGAAAAAAAAAAAGCTAAGCCAAGGCCAGAAAAGCTTGTTTTCAATTGCTGAAGATCACTCCCTAAAAACCAGCAGTTTCCTAAGTCAGGGGTCTCCCACCTTGGCAACTTTAAGACCTGTGGACTTAAAGTTGGCTGAGGAATTCTGGGAGTTGAAGTCCACAAGTCTTAATGTAGCCAAGGTGGGAGATCCCTGTCCTAAGCCATAGAAAATCAGGAATGAGATTCACAACAACTGCTTTGTAGACTGTACCTTTAATTTCCGCCATGAGCAGCAACAGACACTATCAGGCATCAGGATACGGAGTGAATTTAGAAACAAAGACAAAAGCATAACAGATGTAGGAGATATAAAAAAAGGGGGCCCTACGGAGTCTTGAATGCTTCTAACACAAACAGTGGCAAGTATTTGCTAACAATTAAATCCTGCTGCTCCCCCCACCCCACTATTAATTTTAGCAGCTCCACTATTTCCACACAAAATGGAGGAGCTGAAATAGTCAGCTATTCTACACATACACCCCCCCACACATACAAAGAACAACAACAAAAAAAGAACCCTAGGATGCCAGAATACAGAATTCTGTTACAAGTACTCCATTTTTCAAATCGATTATAAATTTATGCATCGCAAACCCCCGACAGGATCCGTAGAATCTCTTACAAGCACGTACCACCCAGGACAATCCCTCCTCTCTCTATGACTTCCACCAAACAAGTCCTATCATTCCAGCCAGCATAGGCTCTCTGCTCTGGCAATCGTGGTTGTTGTGAATCACTTCCAATTGGGATGGCAGAAGCTACGGTCCAGCCTACTCTCTAGAAATTCTGTCTTCTGAAATTAAGCCTCAGACTCTGACATCTACATGATCTGGTCCTCTTGGTGATTCAAAGGCTCTCCATAGAGTTAACTGCAGCCCTAGTTTCTCATATCCACCTCCTCCTTTTCAAAATAAGCTTGCTGCTGTTTCCTAATCATTCTCTTCTTCCAGGTGACCAGCCTCTCCATTTCACAACCTTCAGAACCTCATTTAAAATACACATGAGATTAGGCTGTTTTCTTTCAGTTCTGTGCCTAAATACCTATCAATTTTCCCTGTAACAAGAATGGAAAGAAATAAATTGCAAATGATCCTTCATGCCTATTGCCTATATTAAGTATTGAATACCTCTCAGAGCATTCACCGAGCCACCACATTGCTAGGAGCTGAGAGATGCACGAGCCAAGTATCCCCTACAACAGGGGTCCCCAACCACCGGTCTGCGGACCAGTACCGGTCCATGGGTCATTTGGGACTGGGCCGCCTACTTTGCTTTGGCGCCATCTTGTTCCGACGTGCTGGATCGAGCGCTGGTTTTGACGCCGTCCCTCAGCCTCACTCGACCAAAAACGTCAGCTCCACGCCATGCGTGGCTAGAGAAAAGGGAAATGTGGTAGTTGTGGAGAAGCCGCTTTCCCTAAGAAGGAGGCTCCTGATTCGCCAGGCTTACGCCAGGAGTTCTGTGCGGCTCTGGTGAAGGGAGGCTATGCTGCTATCTCGATCCCAGCCTGCATGAACTCCCTCGCCCTCTTTGGAAGCAGCCGGCAACCTGGTCGAGGCTCACGAGAAGCTCTTCTTCAATCGCCTCACCAACACGTGGCTACAGGCTACTCAGGTGAGTGGCAGGAAATGGGAGCTGGGCAGCCACAGACTAGCCATCTCCGTCTGATGGCCTCGGCAGAATCTCCCAGCGTGCTTGGTCCTCTGCCTGCAGGCTTCCCCGGCCCCTTGCCAAGCGCGTTTTCCACCCCAGCCCAGCAGGGCCCTTGCTGCCTTTCCCTCGCCTGGCTGGCCAGGCTCCTTAGTAAATAAAATAATAAATAAATAAATAATAATTTAAAAATAAATAAATAATAATAAATAAATAAATAAATAAATGAATGAATGAACGAATGAACGAATGAATTATAATTAAAAATAAATAAATAAATAAAAATTAAATAAATAAATAAATAATAAATAAAAAACCCTAACTGGTCCTTGAAAAAGTGTTTCTGTGTGAAACTGGTCCCTGGTACAAAAAAGGTTGGGGACCACTGCCCTACAAGGCAAGGGCATGCTGTCCCTTTAAGGACAAGACTGCACTACGCTCTGATTTTGGCCTTGGCTGGATGGGAAATTCTGAGAGTTGAAGTTCATGTTTCCAAGAGTTGCCAAGGTTGAGAAGCACCAATCTAAGCAGGAAGTGTTAAGTCTGGGTGGTGGGTCCCAAGGAGAGACGAGACTCAAAGTAGTGACAACAGCTCTTTATTGGGAAATCAGATACTGAGACAAGGCTCCCAGCCAAGGCAGCTCTTTTTATAGAGCTGGCTGCGGCTAGGCAGCCTAGGACAAGCTTTTGAGCTTGCCGCGCTTGGTTTTACCCAATCACGGCAGCCCGAATATGAACCAATCAGAACGCTTAGTCTTGTCCAATCACGGCCCGGCTTTTCCGGACCAATAGGAATGTAGGCCTACAAGCCTGCTAGTATGGAACACCCCTCCCCTCTTGGTTCCGTCCAAGGGGCGGGGTAATGTAATCACGCAAGTAGGCAAGTCTTCGTACCTGCCTACTAGACTTGCGCAGTTCACAATGTCTCTGTTCACCATCAGGTTCGGACGGGCTCCACGTCGCTCTCAAACTACTAGATGGAACTGCCTGGAAGGGTGAGCCGGTCCTCTGGCTGCAACTCCCACCTGGTGATTCCGGGTCAGTTGAGTCGTTTGCTCTATTGCTCCTGCCTGGGCTCTCTGGGCTGGTAGAGCTTGTCCGGCTGCTGCTTCCAGGCGAAGTGCCCGTCTGCCATGACTCCTTTCTGGCTGGTAAGTGTTGGTTTTTATTAAATGTTTGTGGGGGGTGTTCTGCTTGTACAGGTGTTTGTTCATTTTCCGAACTTGAGGTTTCCCCCCCCCCCCGCCTCTGATTTCTTGGTTAGGGTCTGTGAGCGGGGAAGTGGCCAGCCTGGATCTTAGCTGGCCAATATGACATTTCCACGACCTCCCATCGGTGGTCTCAAGCTGGTAGGAGCGGGGGCCTGTGACTTGGGTGCTTTTTGCAAGGATCCAAAGTGGGTCCCCTGTAAAGTTTTTGGCAAAAACAGTGTCTCCTACTTTGAAGGCACGGTGCTTGCTGCTGAAACCAAGGGGTTTTTCTGGAGTGTAAGCAGGGTGCAGGCGATCTAGAGGTGACCTGAGTCTTCTTCCCATTAGTAGCTCTGCTGGGCTCTTGTTGGTGGTGGTATTCAGTGTGATATGTTGTAGGAGAAGCATCCTGGTGATCTTCTTGTGGATGTTGCCATGTTCCATTTTGGGCAGAGTTTTTTTTGTAAATTGAACCATACATTCAGCTCTACCATTCGCCACTGGGTGAGCTGGCGATGTCAATGCGTGTCGGATGCCACAGTCTGCCAAGTATTGTTCAAAAGCCAAGGCGGTAAATTGTGGCCCATTGTCAGAAACGATAACATCTGGCAGACCATGCGTGGCGAAAAGTCTATTTAATTTCTTGATGACAGCTTCTGTGGTGGTTGTCTTCATTGTGCTCACCTTGAGCCAATTCGAATAAGCGTCAACAGTGATTAAGAAAGTGTGCCCCTTAGTCGTCCCTGCAAAGTCAATATGGATGCGTGATCAAGGGCCTCTGGATGTTTCCCATTCTAATGGTGAGGCTTTAGGGGGAGCCGAGCGAGTCTCTTGGCATCTGTTACAAGCGGCGACCCAGGTTTCAATTTGCTTGTCCATGCCTGGCCACCAAGCATAGCTCCTGGCCAGGGCTTTCATGCACACAATACCAGGGTGCCCGTCGTGCAGCAAGTTTAAAACTTTTTTCTGTAGTGTTTCTGGTATTACTACCTGGTCTCCCCACAACATGCAACCTCTTTGCGAAAAGAGTTCAGTTTGCCGGTTTTTAAACGGTTTAAAAAGTTCGTTTGGCTTGGTTTCTGGCCATCCCCTCTCCACCCAGCTGAGAACTCGCGCCAAGCGTTTGTCCTTTCTGGTTTCGTGGGTGATGTCTTGTGTGGTTACTGGTGGCATGGGTATCATTTCAATTTGCAAAACTGGTAATGTGGGAGCTGGGTCTTCTTGCAATTCTGGCAAGGGGGAGCGGCTTAAGGCGTCGGTGTGAGAGATAGTCTTGCCAGGGCGATGTATCAATTTGTAATGATAAGCGGCTAGAAATTCAGACCATTTTGTCATTCTAGGTGACAAGATGTGTGGAGTGGGCTTGTCACCCACCAATATGCCAAGTAGGGGCTTATGGTCTGTAATAATGGAAAATGTCCTACCATAAATGTATTCGTGGAATCTCTTTACGGCGGAAACGATGGCGAGGGCTTCTTTGTCCAGCTGGCTATAGTTCCTCTCTGGCTTGGACAAGGTCCTGGAAAAGAATGCAAAGGGGGCTTCCATTCCATTCGGTAAAACGTGGGTCAGGATGGCGCCAACCCCGAAAGGCGATGCGTCACAAGTGACAGTCAGTGGTAGTGTTTCATTATATTGCATGAGAACTGCATCTGAAGTCAAAAGGTTTTTTATTTGGTGAAAAGCATGCTCTTCTCGCTGTCCCCATATCCAGGAAGCCTTTTTATCAAGGAGTCCATGCAGAGGTTCTGCGACAGTCGCTTTCTGGGGTAGAAAAATGTTATAGAAATTAATGAGTCCGAGGAAGGCTTGGAGGTCCTTTTGTTCTTTGGTCTGGGGGCATTTTTGATGGCTTTCAACTTTTTATCTGTGGAGTGAATTCCTTGTTTGTCAAGGAGGTAGCCAAGAAATTCAACCCTTTCAGTGCATAATTGGCACTTTTCCTTTTTCACCTTGAGGCCAGTGTCTTTGAATTTCTGTAGGACTGCCCTCAGTCATTTTTCCAATTGTTTTTGGCAGGGGCTGCTACCAAAACATCGTCGAAATAGGGCACGACTCCTTTAATTCCCTGCAACAATCTCTCCATTAGACTTTGAAAAATGCCTGGTGCGACACTGACCCCAAACTGGAGCCAGTTACATTTGAACGCCCCTCTATGTGTCACTGTGGTTTGGGCTTCGGCGGTTTCAGCATCGACTGGCAGTTGTTGATAAGCTTGAGCCAGGTCGAGCTTTGCAAAGATTTTGCCACCCCCTAGTGAGTGCAGGAGATGTTGGACTATGGGCACTGGGTAGGCGCTCTGCTGCAATGCGTGGTTGAGGGTGGCCTTGTAGTCACCACAAATTCTCAGGGAGACATCAGGTTTGATGGGGGTGACAATTGGGGTCTCCCAACAGGCATGATCGATGGGTTCTAACATGCCTTGCGCTATTAGTTTGTCTAATTGTTCGTCTACTTTAGGCTTGAGTGCAAAAGGCACTCGGCGTGGTTTGAGACGGATGGGAGCGATATCAGGGCTGAGATTAAAGGAGATAGGGGACCCCTTGTACTTGCCTAGATGTTCACTGAAGACTTCTTGGAAGTCCTGTATGAGCGTAGCTTCCCAGTCTTCGTCTTCTGTGTGGTTGATGCCTGCCATCTCGATCCCCAACAGTGCGAACCACTGCAACCCGAGTAGGCTGGGTCGGTCTTTATTGACTATTGTGAGTGGTAGGATGGTGGTGTGGTTTTTGAATGAAACTTTAAAATGTCCAGTGCCAGCGACCGGAATGCGATTACCTTGATAGTCTCTCAATATTAGCTTCTGGTCGCTTAGCTCTTGGCGGTGGATGCTGGGAATTAGTCATTTTATGGTCCTCCAGGAGACCATAGAGAGGGAGGAACCGGAGTCTACCTCCATGGTGCAAGGTTGGTTCTCAATGGTGACCTCTACACATATCTTTCGTGCGTCTATTGATGAAGCGTGGCCGATGGTGACTGTTTGGTGCGTTTCTTCTCTTCTGGGTACCTCGATGAACTTCCTGGATCGGCTGTCCTAGTTCCACCGGCTGTCATTTTGGTGGTCCCGGTTCATGGTGGGGGTGCCATCACTTCTTCTTGGGCTGTTTCCTCATTGTCGGGGGATGGAATTTCGTTTGTTGCAGCGTACTTTGGCAATATGCCCTCGTTTTTCGCAAAAACGGCAAACAGCGTCCAGGAACTTACATTCGGAACGTGGGCGATTTCCTCTGCAGCTGGCACATTGGTAACTTGACTTATGACCACGCCGGTCTCGTCGCTCGCATTCCGACTGAAGTCTGTGTATTTCTTCCTCTTCACTGTCAGAAGGGGATTCAATGTCGCCGTGGTGGGTGGATGCTGTGTGTTTTTCTGCTGTGGTTGTTGTCTCGCTGGTGGGTTGGCGGTCATTTCCGTCTGAACGCCTCATTCGCGCTGCTGACTTACGGGTGGCCTCGGCTGCGGTGGCTTCGGCGTCGGCGTCGGCGAGGGAGATGTCTCCTTTAGCCATCAGCCTGCTTTGGAGAGTTGGGTCTTTCAGGCCGAGGACGACTCGGTCACGCATGGTCTCGTCTAGATTGGCGAATCCGCACAAGTCTCCGAGGTTCCTCAGGTCAGCTACGAACTCTCCGATGCTCTCTCCCTCACGCTGATCCCTCTGGTAAAAGTCATGCCAACGGATGAGGATCGGCACCGCCGGGGCGTAATGGTTCCGGAGGATGGGAGCTAGGGTATCCGATTCCATTGTCTTGACGTCTATGGGCTTTGTGAGTGCCTTGGCCATTTTAAAAATGGTGGGTCCGCAATGTGTTAGAAAGACCACTCACTTCTTGCTGCCGGTGGCATCGTTCAGGTTGTTAGATTCCAAGAACATTTGGAAACGATCGATGTAGGACTCCCAGTCCTCGCTGGCTGGATCGAATGGTGCGGGTGGCATGGCACTGCTGGCCATCTTGCTGGTCATCTATGCACTTTCTGTCATGTGCTAGTCAGCTCTGTTGTCTCAGTATCCCACCCTTGTCGCCAGTGTTAAGTCTGGGCGTTGGGTCCCAAGGAGAGACGAGACTCGAAGTAGTGACAACAGCTCTTTATTAGGAAATCAGATACTGAGACAAGGCTCCCAGCCACGGCAGCTGTTTTTATAGAGCTGGCTGCAGCTATGCAGCCTATGACAAGATTTTGAGCTTGCCATGCTTGGTTTTACCCAATCGCGGCAGCCCAAATATGAACCAATCAGAACGCTTAGTCTTGTCCAATCACGACCCGGCTTTTCTGGACCAATAGGAATGCAGACCTACAAGCCTGCTAGTATGGAACAGGAAGAGTGCTACGAAATAATGGCATATTGGACACAAAAATTTGATTTTTATCCTCCGATGCTGGGGCTGTTTTCAGTTGGTTTCATTGTCAGCTTTGGCTTTATTATGCAGAACTAGCTCTTGACATGACTTCTCAGAAGTTACATGCAGTATGGTATAATTCCAGGGGTGGGATTCAAAAATTTTAACAACCGGTTCTGTGGGTGTGGCTTAGGTGGTGGGTGTGGCTTAGTGGTCATGTGACTGGGTGGACATGGGTAGGTGGTCATGTTATTGGCTGGGCATGGCCAACTCAATATCACTCACATCGAGGCATGCATCTCCTCGCCTGGCGTCTCATGACTGTGGGGATGCTGCAACAGTCGTAAGTGGGAAAAACGGTCATAAATCACTTTTTTCAGTGCCATTGTAACTTTGAATAGTCACTCCACACAAGCAAAGTACCAGCAAAGAAGGGGAAAAAAACCTCTAGAGATGTTCCTGAGACAGGAAGTCTAGTCCTGTCAAGAATGTAATAAGGGTTAAGGGAGAGGTAGTTTCTGTAAGCAACCCCAGAATGTTTCCTTCCTGCCTTCCTTACAGGATTAGGACAGTAATTTCTTCTAACAACCGGTTCCTCTGAACTGCTTAGAATGTAAACAATTGGTTCTAGCGAATAGGTGCAAACTGGTAGAATCCCACCCCTGCAAAGGATTCTTTGCCCAGTTGCTGGGTTGGTGTGGCCATTGTGGGCGTGGCCTAGTCGGCCTCCTGCACCATGGTGGGGGGGCGTTTTTGCCCTCCCCGGGTTCCAGATGCTTTTTTTGAGCCTCCAGAAGGGTGAAATCAGCCTCCTTAGGCTCTGGAGGTTCTCTGGAAGCCAGAAAGGGGCCTATTTCTGGCCTTCTTGAACTTCTGTGAGGCCCATTTTTTGCCACCCCCAACCTCCGCACATGCCCTGCACTTACCTGCACCCAAAACAGGCCTCATGGGGACTCCTGGGAGCGGCGGGGTGGGGTGGACGGGGCCAGCCAGCAGTGGGATTTGGGGGTTTTCTGAACTGCACAGAATCTTGGCTAGGGGCTCTGTTAGGGATACACACCCTAGCAGAACGTGCAACGGCAGTCTAGCAGGCAGGCAAATGATGTGAGATAAAGGTTGTTGTAGTTTACACTCAGTAAGACAGATGCACTGCGCCAGTTAAATAGTTTTTTATTCCAGCAAGAGTTATAGCATAGTCAAAACAGTCCATATGTCATAAACTAGTTCAGTCCATCCAGGGATGACTCAGTTGCAAAGTCCAGTGTTGAAAATAGAGGTCAGTAAACTTACAAATAATCAGTCCAGCAATATATCTCTTTTGCAGTCAGAGATATGAAGAAAATCAAACCCCTTTTCTTCTCTCAGCAACAGCAGGGAAACACACGCAGTTATCACCATCAATCCAACATTGTCAGCTATCCAGTAAAAGCCAGCTAACAGTGAGCTCTCTTGCTCCCTCTTATGGTGATTTTACAACCGCACCCAAAATACATGTTTTGCAGTTAAAGTGATACACACACTTAAACTCACTAACATAGTTTATATATTATTTTTATTCAAACTAAGTTAGGTAACCAATGTTATCCCTAACAGGCTCTTCCGAACCTCTGCGAACCCCTAGCAGCCCACCCCTCTTTAATTCCCAATCCACACATCACCAATAGGGCTCCATAGTTAGACCAAGTTCCTTAGGATATTTTCTCTTGAGATTTGATAGGAATATGGGAAGTTAGGCGTCCATAAATTCTGGAGCCAGGTAAATGGCCAGCTTCACACTTCATAGGGTCACTTCATGGAGTCACAGTGTGTCGTTCCCCCACCCACCCCGATCCTTCCAAGAAAATTTACTTAGAAAACTGAAGAACAATTCCTTTTCTTTACAATGAATAACAATATTAGAAATGAAAAGCAAAAGTAATGTCTAGGACCACACTCGTAAAACCTGTCCCCCAACATGGGTGCAGTGATAAAGTACAGAGTGTTAATCTGCATATCAAAAAGCAGCAGCTCCTTCCCAAAGTTGTCACAGAATGGCACACATTTTAACATGGCAGACGGGAAAATGGTTAAGCCCATGAGAAAAATTCCAAGGACAAGACCTGCTCCTGGCCTTGAAGTGGAGGATTGGGAACCTCTAAAGGGAAGCTTGTTTTGGGGGTCCCTGAAAGGAGGACAAAATAGGGGACAAGGAAGTGGACAGGATAAATACTATAGTCTGAATTAATTCATTTTTAAATGAGAGAGAGTTGATCGGTTCCTTTCTCATATTTGATGGCATTATCTTCTGTCACACTGAAAATGACTGTTCAGGGACAGACTTTGGAGGCTGGTGTATAATGCACTCAGTGCTTCGAAAGAGGGTCACTGCAGTTCCAAGACCACGGATACTAAGGTATAATTTTTTGTCTGTGACTATGAGTCAGTGATGACTTCTGGCAACTCCCAAGAAACTGGTAGGTTCTCGCAGTCTAGGGCTGAATATGTTTAGTCCAAAGTCACCCTGTCGGCTTTGCAGTGGGACTAAAACTCATGGTACACCTGGTTTCTAGCTTGGTGCCTTTCCCACTACATCAAATCAGCTCTCCTAGCATAGAGTAAAGAGGAGCATAGATTGTGGTGGGATTCAAATTTTTTTACTACTGGTTCTGTGGACATGGCTTGGTGGGTGTGGCTTGATGGGCATGGCAGGGGAAGGATACTGCAAAATCCCCATTCCCTCCCCATCCCACTAACCTGCTTTCCAGCTCCGTTCTCTTGTGCAGGGCAACAAAAGAAAACCCAGCCAATGAGCTGGGACTTGGGAGGCAGAGAATAGATGGGTGCGGGGCCACCGGTTCTCCGAACTTCTCAAAATGTCAGCTACCACAGGGGTCCCCAACCACCGATCCCCAGATCATTTTTTACCGGGCCGCAAAGCTTGGGCGCCACCATCTTGTTTTGACGGCGCTTCCGGGTTTTCGGTTGCTTCTGGGTTTTCAGTTGGAAAGCGGCATTTAGGTGCTCGCACCTTAGTTTCGTCAAAGGGGGGGGGGCAGCTTCGAACAAAGAGCTGTCCCGATGGTGGTGGAGTCTCGCGTTACTCAGGTACCGGTCCGTGGAAGAATAAATAATCGTGAAACCGGTCCCTGGTTCAAAAAAGGTTGGGGGCCACTGAGCTACCAGTTCTCCAGAAGTGGTCAGAACCTGCTGAATACCACCTCTGGATTATTTGCTTCTAATTTGTTCAGGGTTGACTTAGGAGACTGAAAAAGAAAAGATGGTGCCTAAGCCTCACATGATCCACATGATCAATGGTCCTGTTTCCATGTATTACATGTGTAACGTATAAAAGAAAAGAAAAGAGGTGGGCCTTGCACAATCACAAATGCCAAATTGCCTTTAAAAAAAATAAATCCTTTCCTCTGAATGTGTCTCTGAATATAGTGCAGTCAATTATCACACAGTAAATGGAAGTGTCCACCAGTAGTATATTTCCACCCATCCCAGGATAATCTGTTTGGGAAATTTTGCATTCTTAAAATCTCACTTGGACGAGAGTGTTCAAAGTTATTGTCATGTTTTCTGATAATGTAGTTAGAATCCTCTTTACCAAAGACATGCCCTCCCCCTCAAGCATTATCATAATTTATTGCTTTGACATGAACCAAGATAAAGCTAAGCCATGTTGCAGCATTGTCAGGGCTGGGTTTATTAGTATGATTATAATTATGCTTCAGATAAGAAGATGCTCTTAGAATTATGTATTCAGTTATTGGGATGTTTTATATATGAGAAATCCAACTTCAGAATCATGCAAATCTCATTATACTTTAAAGCATAAAAGCCTTCCACAAGAAATATTAATCAGGCAGACTGAGGTATGTGGGGTATTGGATTTGCATTATTACTTTCTGGTTTATATCATTTCATTTTTCAATGTATCTATTCCCTATAATTTACCTCTTGACACTTTTAACATTTTCAATCATTTTGGTTTCTTTAAAATAAACATTGATTAATGTCAAGTGTATCAGTACAGCATTATTAACTTTTATGCAGTCTTTAAAAAAACGCCACCACCCTATTTCTTTTGCTTTGCGATGTACATTTATTCAGCAGCTCCTGTCTGGAGAATTAAAAACAGTTCCCCCCACCCCTTTTACTAAATAGAAGCAGTTCATAAGCAGGGAGACTGATCTTCAAAGATATTACGCAGGTGGAAGATTGTGCATTTTAATGTACTGCCTGGAATTTAGTCTTGAAATAATTTGAATATTGCTTTAAATAATGGACCCTAAACCTATTAGAGGTAATCCAGTAATATAGAATGCGGTCGGGCCTTTATTATTATGGCTATCATTTCTCTTGATTAAGAAAAGAAGTATCTTGAAGAAGAACAAGAAATATGTCTGTAATTATTCATACAGCTGCTGAAACCATCACAGGGTTGGAAAGAGACATCTTAATCAATCTCTCTTCTCTGTGAAAGAATCAAATTTGAAATATCTACTAAAGTAACTTTTGCTTCAACATAGGCAGTGAAAGGGACCCCACAACATCTTTAAATGATTATTTTTGTTGTCAAAAATTATGTTGTGGAACTTTTTTCCGCGATTCAGTTTTTCTAAGACCCAACCACAATTTGCTTTCTGGCATCTTAAATCCATTATTTCTTGTCCTGCATTTCAAAGTGACAACGAAACAGATCTTGGCCTTCTTCCACATGACATCCCTCCAGGGATTGAACAAAAGTAGTCCTTGCTTAATGACTGCCATGTTTCCTTTACAACTGCGGCATTCACTTTATGGCTGCTGCGAAAAAAGTTCCTAAAATCAGGTTGGTCACGAGGGTGCCCCAACGTACAACCATCAGGACTTGTTATGTTCTGCGAATGGGTGCAAGGAGCGGAGACAAGGCAGTGAACAGAGAACTTCAACTCTTTATTAAGCATACTGAACAGAGCAATCACCTAGGGCAGCAGCAGCCCTTTTATAGGGTTGGCTGCTGTCCTATTAGCCAATGAAAAACATGGAAGTGTTAAACCCTTGAACCCTTGAGAGTTGGCCCATTAACAGCCAATCAGATTTCCCAGAAAGGACCAATCCAATGTCGCTATTATCGGCCAATCAGAAGTGCAGGATTAGAACCCTGCTTTTTACTTAAGGTTGTTAAAACTTTATTAAATGCCTTTATTAGTTCATACACCCCTTCCCCCTAGGTTCCGTTTGAGGGGTGCGGTGACGTAATCCCGTAGATATACAGGTTGTTTCAACTGTCTATTAGATTTGCGCTGTCCCACCGGTTCCTGTCTGTAGTCCGGTTTCGGTGGAACGTTTTTTGATTTATCTGGTACAGGCGGTTCCGCATCCTCACAGGACGACTCAGTGCCGCTGATTCTGTCGTTGTTGTCCTCCGGTCTCTGCGGGCTCGCCTCCATTGAGGTATTTCTCTGTGGCGAGGCAACCCCCATTCCTGATTCTTCTTCAGGTAACGCGCCGGGCTGCTGACTTCCTTCGATTTTGCCTTCCACCATCTCGAATTCGGTTCCCTCGACATCCCCTCCCCCCTCAGTTTGAGAGTCACAGGAGTCACGGGAACTGGGTTGCAACCGAGAGCGAAGCTGATTTATATGGCGTTTCCATATCTTTCCGTCCAATTTTTGCACGCGGTAGGATCTGGGCCCGGTGGTTTGGGTTACGGTTGCTTTGACCCATAATGGTTCACCGGAAAGGTTTTTAGCGAAGACTAAGTCGCCTACCTTGAACTCACAGCATTTTCCGCTAGATCCACAGGGTTTCTCTGGCNGAGTAGGAGTATTCTGTTTAGTTTGTCGTCAATGTCCCCTAGTCCATCTTGTGGAGAGTTTTTTTAACAAATTGGACCATGCGCTCGGCCCTGCCATTGGCCGCAGGGTGCGCCGAGAAGGTTAGCGCATGGCGGATACCCCGGTCCACTAAGTATTGTTCAAACGCCAGGGCGGTGAACTGGGGTCCGTTGTCGGAGACTAGAACGTCTGGCAGGCCATGTGTTGCGAATAGTTTATTTAATTTGCGGATGACTGAATCGGTTGTAGTAGTCTTCATCTTGTGGATTTCGAGCCAGTTGGAATAGGCATCCACTGTTAGGAGGAACGTATGTCCCTTAGTAGGTCCCACAAAGTCAATGTGGATGCGGGACCATGGCCCCCGGGGGGTTTCCCATTCTGTTGGAGTTGCTCTAGGTGGGGCACTGCTGACTTCTTGGCACTTTAGAAAAGTCTTCACCCAGGCTTCAATCTGCTTATCGATGCCCGGCCACCACGCGTAGCTTTGTGCGAGGGCTTTCATACGCATGATGCCGGGGTGACCGTCATGCAATGCTTTCAAAACTGCTCGTTGTAACCGCTCTGGGACGATGACTCTGTCTCCCCATAGGATGCAGCCTTTCTGCGAGAAAAGTTCTGTTTGCCGGTTTCTGAAAGGGGTGAAGTCGTCAGGGGTTTGTTCTACTGGCCATCCTTGTTCGACCCAGCTGAGAACTCGCGCCAGGACAGGATCTTGTTTCGTTTCGATAGCGATGTCTCTGGCTGTTAGCAGCAGTGAATGTAGGGTTTCAATCTGGAGTGTCGTGAGGGTTGGAACTGGGTCATCAACGGTTTCCGGAAGTGGGGCATGGCTCAATGTGTCAGCGTGGGGAATGGCTTTCCCCGGGCGGTGTTGCAATTTATAATTGTACGCAGCTAAGAACTCCAACCAACGAGTCATTCTAGGTGACAATATATAGGGGGTTGGCTTGTCTCCCACTATAATTCCCAGCAAAGGCTTGTGATCGGTAATAATAGTAAAAGCTCGTCCATACACATATTCATAAAACCGTTTTACAGCAGATACAACGGCAAGAGCCTCTTTGTCAATTTGGCTATAGTTCCGTTCAGCCTTTGATAGGGTCCTTGAAAAATAGGCAATAGGGGCCTCACTACCATTTGGTAACACATGACTCAAAATGGCTCCTACTCCAAACGGTGACGCGTCACATGTAATGGTTAAAGGCAAAGTCTCGTTATACTGCATTAAAACAGCATCGGAGGTTAGTAAGTTTTTCACTTGTCGGAATGCGTGCTCCTCTCGGTGTCCCCAGACCCAGGTGGCTTTTTTGTCGAGAAGTCTATGTAGGGGCTCAGCTACGGTCGCCTTCTGGGGCAAGAAGATGTTGTAAAAGTTAATGAGCCCCAGGAAAGCTTGGAGGTATGTCCTATTCTTGTGTCTTGGGGAGTTTTTGATCGCTCTTAGTTTGCTATGGTGGGGTGAATTCCTTGCTTATCAATTAGGTACCCCAGGAACTCTACTTTATCTGTACACAGTTGACATTTATTTTTTTTTACCTTTAGGCTGGAGTCTTTAAATTTCTGGAGAACCATTCTAAGATGCCTCTCTAGTACTTCTCTATTCGGGGCCGCAATTAAAACGTCATCAAAATATGGCACGACCCCCTTGATCCCTTGCAAAAGTTTCTCCATGAGACTTTGAAAAATCCCTGGGGCTACGCTCACTTCGAGTTGGAGTCGGTTGCATTTAAAAGCGCCTCGGTGCATAACGATCGTCTGTGCTTCCACGGTTTTTTTATCTACAAGCAGTTGTTGGTACGCCTGCGCTAAATCCAATTTAGCGAAGACTTTTCCGTCCCCCAGGGAATGGAGAAGGTGTTGAACCACCGGCACCAGGTAAGCGTTCTGTTGAAGGGCATGATTGAGGGTGGCCTGGTGGTCCCCACAAATTCTTAACGATCCATCCGGATGGGTGTTACGATTGGGGTTTCCCAATGGGCGTAGTCAGTTGGTTCTAAAACACCCTAGGCTATTAATTTATCAAGCTGCTCATCGATCTTTGGTTTTAGAGCAAAAGGCACCTGACAAGGCTTAAGACGGATGGGGGCTACTTCAGGGTTAAGGTTAAATGATATCGGGGTCCCCTTGTACTCGCCTAGTTTGTTTGCAAAGACATCCTGGAATTCCTGTACGAGGGCCTCTTCCCAGTCATCACTTCTGGTTTGGTGAATGCTGGCTACCTCGATCCCGAGTGGGGCGAACCATTGAAGGCCTAACAAACTAGGCCGATCACGATTGACGACGGTCAGCGGTTGCGACGCAGTGTGGTTTTTGAATGATACTTGGACTTGGCTGGAGCTGATGACCGGAATTCGGTTCCCCTGATAATCTTTGAGTATAATTCTTTGGGCTCTGAGGTCTTGACGCCAGACGGCAGGGATTAACTGTTTGAGGGTTTTCCAGGAAACCATAGAGAGGGATGACCCTGAGTCAACTTCCATCACGCAAGGTTGGTTCTCGATGGCGACCCTCACTCGGATCTTCTTTGCATCTAACGATGAAGCGTGACCGATGTTAATGGCTTGGTGTGCCTCTTCCCGTCTCGTTGAAGTGGCCAGTGTTTTATTTCTGTAGGTGTGGTTGTTCCATTGGTGGTTCAAGTGTTCCCGACTCACAGGATGATTCCCTGTGGTTTGGCGGTAGTTGTTTTCTCTCTGAATTGGGCTGGATCCTCGCTTGCTTCTACAGACCTTCCCGATGTGGCCTCTTTTCCCACAGGAATGGCAGAGCATGTCGAGGAATTTGCAATCTGATCGTGGGTGGTTTGCCCCACAACCCGCGCATTGGTGCGGTAGTCTTCGATTCCACTGGTTGCGTTGGTCGCATTCAGACCGGAGCCGGTTGACCTCCTCCTCCTCACTTTCTGATGGAGATTCGAGGTCCTCGTGGTGGGTCACTGTTGTGTGCGAGGTGAGGTATCATTGGCGAGTTGACGGAGCGGTGCGTTGGTGCGGCGCATTCGGGTGGCCGACTTCCTGGTTGCTTCTGCTGCAGTAGCATCTTTGATGACATCGGCAAGATCGATGTTCCCGTTGGCCATGATCTTGCTCTGTGCTGTGTGGTCATCTAATCCCAGAACTATTCGGTCTCTCAGAGTTTCTTCAAGGTCTGCAAACCCACAGAGGCCTCCCAGGTTCCAGAGGTCCACGATGGAATTTGTGACGCTCTCTCCTTTCCGTTGGTCCCTCTGATAAAACTTATGTCTTCGGACAAGCTTTGGTACGGCGGGTGCATAGTGGGCCCGTAGAAGGGGCGCGAGGACGTCCCAGTCCATGGATTTCACCTCAGCCGGTTTCACCTCAGCCGGTTTCGCTAGTGCCTTGGCCATCTGAAAGACGGCTGGCCCGCAATGGGTCAGGAACACTGCTCGCTTTTTCCCCGTAGTTGCGTCTTTCAAGTTGTTGGTCTCCAGAAACATCTGGAACCGGTCCATGTACGAGTCCCAGTCTTCTTGTGCCGGGTCAAATGGAGCGGGTGGTATGGTGCCGCCGGACATGGTTTCCGTTGTCGATGCGCCTTCAGCCACGTGCTCTGTTTGGTGCTCTGTAAGTGTTCAGTCAGCTCTGATGTCTCTGCATCCCATCCTCGTCGCCAGTGTTATGTTCTGCGCATGGGTGCAATGAGTGGAGACGAGGCAGTGAACAGTGAACTTCAACTCTTTATTAAGCATACTGAACAGAGCAATCATCCAGGGCAGCAGCAGCCCTTTTATAGGGTTGGCTGCTGTCCTATTAGCCAATGAAAAACATGGAAGTGTTAAACCTTGAACCAATGAGAGTTGGCCCATTAACAGTCAATCAGATTTCCCAGAAAGGACCAATCCGATGTCGCTATTATCAGCCAATCAGAAGTGCAGGATTAGAACCCTGCTTTTTACTTAAGGTTGTTAAAACTTTATTAAACGCCTTTATTAGTTCATAACAGGACTTATGACCAAAATTATGGGCCCCATTATACATCAGTGGGATCCTTCCTGTTCCACTACTGGTTCAGGGACCACACGCACTTAATGCACACATGCAGCTTTCCACACACCAGCTGCAGCCTGCAGCACCAATCATCTGAGAGGATAAAGAAGGGAAAAGCGCAGGGGCAAGTGAGAGATATATTTGGGTTAAAAATATATAAACCAGGATAAACATTTTAGTACTATATCTTTAAGGGAATGCAAGAGCATCCAATTGGGTGTGGTTTCTCAAACAGCCATAAGAATGAGCCAGAAACCTGGGTTCTTTAGTCTTAGTCTTAGAAGAGAGTGTGAGTATATCTCTGTTTCCTTCTGTGGAAAGTATTACCATTGCTCCATTTCTTCTAATTGACTGATATTACTGGATTTGATGTAAGTCTGATACTGAACTGGAATTTGATATTTGGATTATCCCTGGACTGAAAACTGACTGATTTAACTTGTGAATGACTTTGGATTGCTTATTTTGGACTTTGCTTAAACCTTTCTGGAAGTAAAAACCTACATTTACTGTACAGTGTATCTGTGTGCTCTGTGTGTATTATTCCAACACCGCTCTCTATACGTCTCCCTATATGCGCTCATTCTCCTAACAGGGAATTACCTCAACACATACCAACAGTGCCATGATACTTGTAGGTCAAGGACTACCTTTAATGCCTATCAAAGCTAATCCCTCCCTTTCCCTTACAGGACATTGTCTTAAATCCGCAGATCTTCCTGTCTCTAAATTTGTCCAACTTTGTTTGAAACCTTCCTCAAGGATAGCAGCCAGGGGTGGGATTCTACCTAGTTGGACCAGTTCTATAAAACCAGTTGTTATGATTCTGCCCAGTTTGGAGAACCAGCAAATTGCACCACTGGCTCACCTCACCCCGCCCACTCACTCTTTACCTGGTTTACGCATCATCAAACTTGCCTGCCAAATTGCTATTTTTTTCCCTCCCCCCCCCCAATCATCAGTTGTTTGGCTGAGCCAGGAGATTTAGATTAGCTAGAAAGCAGGAAATTGTTGGATTTCTTGCTTTTTAGCTAATCTAAAAGTAGAGCTGAACCTTCCTTAGGACTGAAGTTTCTATTTTTCAGTGCAGACTCAGATAGCAGATTGCAGATAGATAGATCTCCAAGTGAATCTGTGATTTTGTGAGCACCTCAATCTGCCTGCCTGCTTTGCTTGATTTGGGGCAAAAGTTGCTCTTTTTTTATAAAAAAAATTCAATATTTATATACATGGTGTGTTGTCAGTTAATTTTGTGAGTTTGCTTGCTAGCAAATTTTATGGGACAGACTCAGGTAGCAGATTGCAGATAGATCTCTGTTGTGACTGAAAGGATCGATCCTGCTGTGAGTTTTGACTCTGATGACTCTGAAGATGAAAGGGTGGAGCCTGCTGTGAATGTGAAGTCTGAATTATCAGAGGACACAGATGTGAGCCAGGAGGATGAGAGATTATCGGACAGACAATCCTTGCCAGAGCCTTCGAATTCACTCATGCCAGCAACTGATCCACAAAATGAGTCAGAGGCTTCTAATGGGGAAACTGACAGATTGTGGATTGATGCTAGAATCAGGAGAAGAATGAAATGCCAAGTTGAAGGGAGGCGTCAAGCCAGACATTGATTAGAGAGACTGACACGCCCATCCAGGTGATTTAAGGAGGATTGCTGATTCTCAAACTTTGCTTGGAAGCAAAGTGTTTGATGTGTCGAAAGGATACGTGTGGAGCGGCCTTTGTAATTTATGGACATTCTGAATTATCAGACAGATTCTGAGAAGTCTGCCAAGGACTGGAATATAGTACTATTAATTCTTTTTTAGTCTGGCTTTGTTTTGTTTGAATATTTTGAACTTTGGAACTCTGAATTCTCACTTGTGAATATAGGTGAGACATAACAGATCTCTAAATGAATTTGTGATTCTATGAGCAACTCAATCTGCCTGCCTGCTTTGCCTGATTTTGGGTAAAAATTGCTCTTTTTTTAATACAAAAATTCAATATTTACATAAATATTTACAATATTTACATACAAGCCACGCCTAGCCAGTCACATGACCACCAAGCCACACCCACAAATTAGGCCATGCCCACAGAACCAGTTGTTAAGAAATTTGAATCCCACCCCTGATAGTGCCCCAAAAGTAGATTTTCGAAATGGGAGCTTACCTATCTATGCAGAATAGAGATTTTTGAGATATGTGAAAATCACCAAATTCTTTGTTGGCCTTCTTTGCATCCACTTTACACTGCTGAGTTATATCCAGTTTGTATTCACAGTTTTTTCATTCAGTTGTGTTCAGCCATTTTCTGAACCTTCTAAAGATTGTTTTGAATGTCTGTCTTCTAGGCCAGCAGTCCCCAACCTTTGCAGCTTAGTGGCCCTGCTGTGGGAGGGAGAAGGGAATTGTGTCAGAGCGTTTGCAGGGTGACTATCATTATGAGACAGCCCAGGAGCAAAACACAGCACACACAGATGTAGACATTTAACAGTGGGGGGAAGGAAGGAAGGAAAGAAGAAAGAAAGACAGAAAGACAGAAAGAGAGAGAGAGAGAAAAGGTAGTTTATGTTTATATTTCTATTAGAATCAATCTTCATTCACAACTCTTTCGTTTGTGGTTCACAGTATCGTCATAAAACTAATATAACAGTAATAGTAAAAATATTCCATTGAATTTATATGCTGCTTACCTCCACGTGTCTCTGGGCACTTTACAAATTGCCAAAAAACATTTAAAAACCTGGAGGCAACACAAAGATGCCAGCCAGAGATAACAAACAGGGATGGGAACCAAGAAAAAAAAAAAAGGAAAAAGGGTTTCAACCTCCCTTGCCAGAGGCCTGGACAAAGAGCCAGGTCTTCAAGGCCTTTTGAAATACCAGTAGAGTGAAGGCCATGTGAATCTGAGGGAGAAAGATTCATTCCAGAGGACAAGTGTAACTCTCTGTAGATACTTCTCCCCCTTCTTCTCCTCCTCCTTCCTCTTCCCCTTTTTCCTCCTCCTCCTCCCCTCTCCTCCATTCTGACATCTTCACTGAGCAGCTAGAACATGGATTTTCTTCATTTCATTTTTATTAGCTCAGGGTGGGAGGTGCCTTATTACAGGACTGCTGTTCTGCTCGTTCTGAGCCTCAGTAGAAGCAGTGAGACCTAAGTGCAGAAATAGCACCAGCTTGTTGCACAACAGGATTTTTCGCCATTGGCAGCTTCCCAGCAAAGGCAAGGGTCTGCAATGGGAAAATAGAGCAGGCTGCTATTAAGCTTCTCCTGCTATTTTTCCACCCTGGGATAATGTGAACAGTTTAAAATGGAGGTTCACTTCCCCAAACACCTGATAAGGGGGAGCGCAGAACAGGCCCGACATCACGGGTCCTCCCCGAGGTATGAGACTAATTAGCTATCTAAAGATTGCAGTTGCTGACACCAGGCTGGCCATGAGCTGCCTTCCCATCTCCTTGCAAATAATCTCGCTGCTCTTCAGCTGCATTAATTTTATCCCCTGAGCTGGAATGACACGGGCTCCTGGTCAGAAGGAAAAGGCTTCCTAAGGATATGCAACTGAAGGCTCATTAGATAAATTTCTTTGCAATGGCCTAACTTGGTCGTGGATTTAGAACTCTTTAATTAGGCATGTTTCCATTAAGCAGGCTGTGATTGTGTTCCCGACTCCACGTTTGATGGCAACAAGGATGGGCTTTTGTTTCTAGAGGACACTCTTTGAGTTGTGCCATGAACGATCAGAAACAAAAGGCACTTCTGAACCATCCCCATTTTCTTTCCGCAACTCTCCAAAGCAGTTTGAGGCCAACATGTAGTTTTCTTTGCTGCTGTCAGCTTCAAAACATTGGGGACCATGCTGAGATCATAATAAGGAAATAAGTGTTCCCTCCAGCAGACCTGTACAAAGCTGCAAAAATCAACATGCTGCTCCCTGAACTATTACGGGCTCTTCATGCTGAAAAGGAAATATATTTTTACGACCCTCTCCCTGTGCCCATGTTAACACACTGTCTTGCCACCATCATCAGGTCACATCTAAAAGTGTGCACACGTTGCCCATTAAAATGGACCCTTTCCCTGTATAAGAGGAAAACATGAATAAAATCCATTGTGTATTATGTAGCTGTGACTCAAACCTCAAAACTGCAAGTTTGATACTTGTCTACTGCAAAAGGGAGAGTTGAAACATTGAACAATCACACGTTGTGCTCTGGGAAAACCTGGCAACATGTGTACGTGTTAGGAAGCATCCAACTTCCTGATGTCCCATATTAGGTGATGAATTGTATACTGAAATTCAATAGGTAGATTGTAAACCAAGCTATCCTAGGGTGGGGTGGTAGGTCAGGATATAAAATAGAATGCAAACTGTTGTGAATTAATAAAAGTACTTGAATAAAGACTATTAAGAGCTTGAACTAAAGTGCAGGGTTCTGGCCCTGCACTTCTGATTGGCCGATAATAGCGACAACGGATTGGTCCATTCAGGAGAATCTGATTGGCTATTAACGAGCCTCTCCCATTGGTTAACGGAGCTAGTGCTCCCTGTGTTTTCATTGGTTAAATACTCAAGAGCTTGCCTATATAAAGGGGGCCGTTGCGGCCATAGAGCTGAGCTGTTATACATGTAAATAAAGAGTTTGAAGTTCACTGTTCACCGGCTTGTCTCCTCCTTAGCGCCCATGCACAGAACATAACACTGGCGACGAGGGTGGGATGTGGAGACGTCAGAGCTGACTGAACGATGAAAAACGATAACAGAGCACATGGATGAAATGCACCAACAGCGGAACCATGTCTGGTGGCGTCATACCACCCGCTCCATTCGACCCGGCGCAAGATGACTGGGACTCATATATGGATCGTTTCCAGATGTTTCTGGAGACCAACAATTTGAAGGATGCCACTACCGGAAAGAAACGGGCAGTATTCCTAACTCATTGCGGGCCGACCGTATTCAAGATGGCCAAGGCACTCGCTAAACTGGCAGAAGTAAAGTCTATGGACTGGGATGTCCTCGAACCCCTGCTGAGGGCCCACTGTGCACCGACTGTGCCAACGCTCGTTAGAAGGCATGAATTTTACCAGAGAAGTCAGCGGAAGGGCAAAAGTGTTGCTGATTTCATTGCGGATCTCCAGAATCTGGGAGGCCTATGCAAGTTTGCCAATCTGGAAGAAGCCCTGAGAGACCGAATAGTTCTAGGATTAGATGCTCCAGGCACACAGAGTAAACTGATGGCAAAAGGCGACATTAGCCTTAAAAATGCCATTGCTGAAGCTACTGCAGCAGAAGCAACCAGGAAGTCGGCTGCCCAAATGCCCCATGCCCCGCTTTGCCAACTCGCCCGCAAAATTTCACCTCAGTCAGAAGGACAGCTTATGACAGCCCACCACGAGGACCTCAAATCGTCATCAGAAAGCGATGAAGAAGAGGTCCACCGACTTCGGTCCGAACAAGACCAATGCCAGAAATCGCAGTACCCAGGTGCTGGTTGTGGAGCAAGCCACCCCCGGTCAGAATGCAAATTCCTCGACGCGCTCTGCCATGTGTGCGGGAAAAGAGGGCATATCGGACGGGTCTGTAAAAGCAAGCTAGGACCCAGCCAGCCCTCGAGGGGGGCTAACTATCGCCAACCGACAGGAAGCCGTCCTGTAAAGCGAGAACCCGTGAACCACCAATGGAACAACCACTCCTACAGAAACAAAACCCTAAACCACTCAACGAAGCGAGAAGAGGCTCACCAAACTATCACGATCGGTCACGCCTCATCTCTTGATGCCAAGAACATCCGAGTGAAAGTGGCCATCAAAAATCAGCCGTGCCTGATGGAAGTCGATTCAGGATCATCCCTCTCGATGGTTTCCTGGAAGACCCTCAAGCAGCTCATCCCTACTGTCCGGCAGCAAGACCTCAGATTCCAAAGACTCATACTCAAAGACTATCAAGGAAATTGAATTCCGGTCATTGGATCCAGCCGAGTCCGGGTATCGTTTAAGAACCATACAGCATTCCTACCCCTGACTGTAATCGACAGGGATTGACCTAGTTTGTTAGGCCTCCAATGGTTCGCTCCACTCGGAATTGAAGTAGCCGGCATTCGCCGAACTTGCAGCAGCGACTGGGAAGAGGACCTCATCCAAGAATTCCAGGACGTCTTTGCAGAAAAACTAGGCGAGTAAAAGGGGACCCCGATATCATTTAACCTCAATCCCGAAATAGCTCCCATCCGCCTTAAGCCTCGTCGAGTTCCATTTGCCCTTAAACCAAAGATTGACGAGCAGCTTGATAAATTAATAGCCCAGGGTGTGTTAGAACCAACCGATCACTCTCCCTGGGAAACCCCAATCGTCACCCATCAAGCCGGATGGATCGATAAGAATTTGTGGGGACTACCGAGCCACCCTGAACCACGCCCTTCAACAAAACGCTTACCTTTTCTTTAATCAAAATGATCAGTTTTTGCCATTTCAGCCAACTCCATCAGCTTCGGCAACCATTCATCCACGGTAGGAATCAAAGTGTCCCTCCATTTTTGCTCTTTTGATGAAAGAAAATAATATAAGTGCCTTTGTTTCCACATGGAGACTGCTTCTGAACTTTTTGCTTGAAGTGGAAAAGAATGAAACTTCGATTTTGGGTTTTAACGATTAGATTGATAGATCCTTATCGAAATGGCTATTTTTTTGTGATTTTGAAAAAACAAAAAGTTGTGGTTTGATGTTAATGCTTTGTTTTACAGCAACAGAGGGAGTCAGAAGTCAACGCTTCTTTTTCCTTTTCCCAACTCTTCCTCACTTCTCTTTCCCTCCTTTTCCCTCCCACTGCTTTCCTATTTACTTTCGTATTTTGTATCTTATTTTATCTTGCCACTCAATAAAATGCTAAATGGTAAACAACAACAACAACTCAGAATAGATAGCTTAGTTATAGTTTCAGATACAACTTAAAAAATAACAAAACAAACCCTGATGCTGGTCCTTTCCCCAAAGAAATGAATACTGTGATTATTCAAATCCAGAGGAAATGCTGAACTGGCACACTGGTTCTCTATTGCACTAAAAGAAATTGACATAATTTTTTCCTCCTCGGTCAGTTTCCCCTATTCTCTCGGCAACTTGCTAAATTTTAAAACCATCTTATTTCCTACCAGCAAATAAGTTAGAAAACCCAGAGTAAAACCTGCAATTGCCCCCCCATCTTTCTCTCTCTCTCTTTGTGTGTGTGTATGTAAGTTTTCAGCCTTCTGCTACAGTCTAAGACAGAGGTCCCCAAACTTGGCAACTTTAAGACTTGTGGACTTCAACTCCCAGAATTCAGCATAGCTGGTTGAGGAATTCTGGGAGTTGAAGTCCACAAGTCTTAAAGTTGCCAAGTTTGGGGACTCCTGGTCTGCTTTATCAAGCACAGGCTCCCCTTCACTTTATTAAGTACAGACTCCCCTTTGCAATATAGAGGTTGCAGCCCTCTGAGGCTGGTGGCACCCCTTCTGTACTGTCCCAAGCTTTCAGCTTCTGTGGGATCTACTGTATACATGTCTTGAGAAATCAGCATAAAGACAATTTTGCAGGATCTCCTCTGGAGCTGCAGAAGGTGTAATTGACCTTGGTGGAAACCCCGGCCCTGCCTCAGCAAACAGTTTGCAGCTCCTGAGATTCCTCCCAATTCTTTTTTTTTGAAATTGTGATCCCTAGCCATCATTCATCCCTGCTTGTAAGATGTAACCAGAAAGGGGACTTCACTGTCCCTTCTCATATAGCCATCTCCCCTCTCCATCCTCTTGTCGCATTGTAAAAGCTAAAGGTTTCCCTCTCACATACATGCTAGTCGTTTCCGGCTCTAGGGGGCGGTGCAAACCCAAAGAGCCAGCACTGTCCTAAGGTGTCTCTATGGTCATGTGGCTGAATGCTGAAAGTGCACGGAACGCTTTTTCCTTCCCACCAAAGGTGGTCCCTATTTTTCTACTTGCATTTTTACATGCTTTCAAACTGCTAGGTTGGCAACAGCTGGAACAAGTAATGGGAGCTCACTCTGTTACGCGGTGCTAGGGATTCGAACCGCTGACCTGCCGACCTTTCTGATCAACAAGCTCAGTGTTGTGAATGCATAGAATGTAATAAAGTCATTTGGAGCTTGGAATTAAGTGCAGGGTTCTGGCCCTGCACTTCTGATTGGCTGTCTAATGGCAGGATCGGATTGGCCCGTTCAGGGGAGTCTGATTGGCCATTAACAGAGCCTTCGTATTGGTTCAGTGGAGCAAGTGCTCCTGAGTTCTTATTGGTTAAATAGTTATTGGGTTATCTATATAAGAGGGTCGTAGCTGCCCTGTTTTCTTGAGCTGTCACTATGTAATAAAAAGAGTTGAAGTTCACCGTTTAATTGGCTCGTCTCCATTCATTATTGCTCATGCCTCAAACCTGACACTCAGCATCTTAGCCACTGAGCCACCACGTTGTTGCAGTGATTGCATATCAGTTCTTTTGATCTACCATTGATCATCCCAGTTGAGCTAGTCCTCAACCACAGTTGAGCCCAAAATTTCTGCTTCTAAGCAAGACAGTTAAGTGAGTTTAAGACCTTTCTTGCCACCATTAAGTGAATCACTGCAGTTGGTAAGTGAGTCTGGCTTGTTTCCCTTATTAACTCTGCATATCCTCTGTGTAGGTTACAAACGATGGTCACGTGACCCCAAGACACAGCAACTGTCATAAATACAAGCCAGTTGCCAAGCTGCTAAATATTGATCACGTAGCCATGGAAAGGATGCAACGGCCATAAGTGTGAAAAACCAGCCATCAGCCCCCTTTTCCAGTGCTAGTTAAGTTTGGCCTGGCAAATATGCATTATTGTTATCTTTCTAGTGAATGAAAAAATAGTGAAAATATAGAAAAGTGTTTAACTCAGAATTTTTAAGGTTTAGGGCTGCTCTTCTGTGAATCACGTGTAGGGTTTCTCAAAAGTATTTTTTTTTCCAAAAGGCAACTGGGCTTTGTTTTTTTCCATGAAGACATTTTGTTTCACGTGGAAGAAGCTTCTTCAGCTGTGATGGATGAGAAATGAACCGTCTTCAATGGAAAAAAAAAATCCAGTTGCCTTTTAAAAAAAGGATCTATCCATGGAAATCTGGGAAAGTTAATGTCTGCCGCCAATAAAGAGAGAAGGACAAAGGGTTGGGGATTATATAAAGGATAAGAATAAAGGAAAATCTGTTCAATGAAAATTGCCCAAACCCAGTTATGAGCCGTGCTGAATTCCTTCGGCTTCTTCTCAGAGGATTATTGCGGAGTTTTAAAATATCATTTTTCTTTTAATTTTTTTTCAGACAGAACTAAAGTTGATTTTTGAGAACTGCTTGCCCATAACTGTATATGTGTATTTTCATAACACCTCTGTATAATATTCTGATTTATTTGTCTGGAGATCTTTACTTCAGCGCTGTGGCTTTTTTTTTTTTTTTGAAGCAACTTTGAAATTTATATAGCCATTTGTTTAAGCTGTCAAAACATTTTTAATTTTAATTGCTGCACATCATGCCTCTGGGTGTAAAGCTGTCAGATAAATCTGAATCTTTGCATAAACACATGGAGTTCGTATATGTGTTATAGTGCTCCACAGTTGCTTGTGGACTATTCAGTGAATTCCTATTAAAGACACACAGACACACACCTGTGGCTGATATAGGATCGCACTGGTACACAGGATGGCTGATTAGTTGTCAGGCTGCTCCAGATAATGTCCTTGACTGCTGAAATGGACAAATGCAGCCATTGCAAAGCATTAAGCTGCTGGATGTCAGAATAGAGCATATTTCTGTCAAATGTCAGTCACGGAGAAATGGCCTGACAGTTGGATAAGCTCCTTCTCTCCCAACCAAAGGAACATTGCATTTATAATATTGGCCAAGTGTGATTAGACACACAAGGAATTTATCTTGGTGCAAATGCTCTCAGTGTACATAAAAGAAAAGATACATTCATCAAGAATCCTAAGGTACAACACTTAATAATAGTCATAGGGTACAATAAGCAATCACATCATAGTAGGAAACAGTCAATATAAATCATAAGGATACAAGCAACAAAGTTATAGTCCTACAGTCACAAGTGGGAGGGGATGGGTGATAAGGAATGATGAGAAGATCAATAGTAATAGTAGTGCAGACTTTGTAAATAGTTGGACAGTGTTGAGGGAATTATTTGTTTAGTAGAGTGATGGCGTTCGGGAAAAAAACTGTCCTTGTGTCTCGTTGTTCTGGTGTACATTGTTCTATAGTGTTGGCACAGAAGCAAGTCAGAATGAATAATTATACTAGGTTCACTATGACAGACAATAGGACCCACATACACACCGGCTTTATTATGGAGGTCAATATTCCAACGTGAAATATTTTCTTCCAATCCACCTGCAATAGTGTGCTCTTTGGCTTATCCATGGGCATCCTATATCATTTATTAGCCTTAAGACAAATGGCAAAAAACATCACGAGGGTATGGTGTGGCTGCTGATTCCACATATTTTTAGTAACAGTAACAGAATTGGAAGGGACTTTGGAGGCCATCTAGTCATACCCCTTACTCCCACAGTCTCTTCTTAAAAGCCCCTAGTCTTGGGGTACCCACCATTCCGAAGGCAATTTGTTCCATTGGTTAATTGTTTTTCATTGTTAGGAATTAGTTCCAGGTTGCTTATCTCTTTGGTTAGCTTCTGTCCATCATTTCTTATCTGCCTACAGGTGCTTTGGTAAATAAATCATCCCCCTCTTTCTTGGGACAGCCCTTCAAGCAGTGATGGGGTTCAGCTAGGTCACACTACTTTGGGAGAACCGGTTATTAACTTTCTGAGCAGTTTGGTGAATTGGTTGTTGGAAGAAATCATTAGGGTGGAGGAAATTATTCTTAAATTATTTGAATCCCACCACTGCCTTCAAGTATTGGAAGACTATTTTCATGTCACCCCTGGTACTTTTCACTAGATCAGGTACAGTATACCTCGTTGCTGCAATCGTTCTTCATGTTTTAGCTTCTAGGCCTCTAATCATTTTTGTTCTTCTCTGGATGCTTTAATAAAGAGTCCGGAGAAGACTCCTTTTCACCCCTTTAATAAATCCAAATACCTTTGCCTCCCAGAAGAACTTTCCTGGCTGGTAGAATTCCTTTTTTCCTTCATTGTAGAAGATGCCACCAGACTCTAAATTCTAGACCTAGAAAACCTAGAACTACGCCGCCTTCGGTCCAATCTAAGTATAGTATATAAAATCATACATTGCAATGTCCTACCTGTCAATGAATACTTCAGCTTCAACCATAACAATACAAGAGCAAACAACAGATACAAATTCATGGTTAACCTCACCGAATTTGATTGCAGGAAATACGACTTCAGCAACAGAGTGGTCAATGTCTGGAATATTCTACCTGACTCTGTGGTTTCTTCCCCAAACCCCGAAAACTTTAACCTTAGACTGTCTACTATTGACCTCACCCCTTTCCTAAGAGATCTGTAGGGGGCGTGCATAAAAGCACCAACGTGCCTACCGTCCCTGTCCTATTGTTTATTTTATATTCGTATCCATTTCATATATACATGACCATGCTTATACTTATATCTGTTATCTAATACTTGCTTGACAAATAAAATAAATAAAATAAAAATAAATAATGATAGGCAGTCCCCAGTAAGGAGCAGAAGGCAGATCATTTTTTTCCTCTTGTCTGGATATCTCTTCTTTTGCCAAAACCTCCATCCACTCCTCCTGCCTCTGTGCTGTCAGCTTGGAGCAGCAGAGAATTTCCCATCCGTGTTAGAAGACTTTCTTTGAATTTGCAGGTGCATTTATCACTTCCTCAGTCCTCAAAAATCACTATTTTCTTATTCCTGCTTATTTATTACAAGCAGAATAATTTCATTTTAATCATGCTTTACATTTCTGGCTTATTTTTTTATTCGTCTTGCCTGAGTCCTTTTACCTCCGATGATGCCATTTTGCATTTGTCTCGGCGCCATAATTGCAGCCATGTGCTAAACACTTTTAATGCTACAATTTTCTTAGCTTGATTTTCTGCCTCAGGTGCTCACAGTGAATGAACTTTACTGCCATCTGGAGATGTAGCTGTGTTTGTCATTCTGCCTTTGAATTCACAGAGATCCCATTTCAGAGCTCTGCTTAGGAAACAAACAGGCATTTTATTGTTATTTGCTTTAACGCAACACACATCTGCAGAGCAATGGGACACCTCTGGCAATTAAAACTAATATACCTTAGAATGGGCTCGGAAAGAGAGTCAAAGACATTGAGAGAAAAGTGCGGGTAATTCTGACTGGTTTCAAGGCAGTTGATATACCTGAGCTCCTGTGAAGAGGGATAAACCATTTGTAGAACAGCAGGGAGGCAGGCGGGTGAGGTATTCCCAAAGCAGCCTTCTAGCTCTCAAGCGGGAATTGTGCTTTAACGAAAGGAATTCATTTCCATAGCTGTGGAATTTCTAAGCCCAGCCACCTCCAAGCTGGTGCCCCCCTTCCAGATTCATTGGACCAAATTTTCATCATCCCCAGTGCAAAATATTCTGAAAAGCAGGACTCATAACATAAGTGGAAAACAACAACTGGAACTGCATAATACTGATATGTACCAAAGATGAAAAAGAAAAATAGAAACAAGAGCCTGTACAAGTAGACTTATGACCAGCATTTCTGTTGTTAAGTGAGACATTTGTTAAGTGAGTTTTGCCCCATTTTACGGCCTTACTTGGCACAGTTGTTAGGTCACTCGCTGCAGTTGTTAAGTTAGGAACACTGTTGTTAAGTGAATCTGGCTTCCCTCTGGACTTTGCTTGTCAGAAGGGCACAAAAGCTGATCACATGATCCTAGGACTGTAATGACCTGGAGTGTAACACAAACATAACAAAATCCAAAACGTGAAGAAATGTCCTTTAATGCCTCCAACTTGGCCCCATTGTTCAATAATACCCAGCTAGAGATAAAACGTACTCGAAAATAGTCTTCAAAAGAAAGCAATACAGTCTGAACTTAATGAGCAGATAGAGGTGAAATAAAAAACTAAAACAAACTACAATGAAGGAATTTCCACAACAGACCAGGATAAGTAATTACTAACTTCAAGGAGATAACAAGGCACAGTCTGTTGGAAGGACGACAACCAAGATAACTTCAGCCCAAAATAGCACACACTTTGCTTCTGGCAACTGCCACCAATGAGGGGGATCATGGCCACTTCCTCTCCCATAAGCCAAGTTGTTGCCTCCCTCCGTTCCTCCCTGCGTGTCCTAGGATGCAGAGGGGATGGGCCTGGGTCCTCCTCTGACTGCTCAGCTGGCCTCTGCCCTTCCCCAGCCTCCTCTACAACCTCTGGAGCCATACCTCCACTCCCTGTTGGCTGTTCCTCCTCTCCCTCACAGTCCGACTCTACCAAGGGCATGACAAGGACACTGCAACTATCATAAATATGAATGTGTCTGAATTTTGAACATATGACCATGGGGACTCCACAATGGTCTTAAGTGTGAAAAATAGTCATAAGTCACTTTTTTCAATGCCATTGTAACTTCAAACAGTCACTAAACAAATTGTAAGTTGAGGACTACCTGTAAATGAAAGCTCTGCAAATGCATCTCCCTCCAACTCAGGGTGTCAAGCTCACATCACCATGGCAGCATCATGTGATGTATTGGGACTTCCCCCTCCCTTTGCTAAACTGGGCATGGGCGTGGCCAGTATGTGACACATCCAGCCTGTGGGCTGGGAGTTTGACAGCCCTAATCTAACTCAACTTCATGGCTTCAGTGTGGCTACTTACATCTAAGTACACCATATCACAGTAGCTACCATAGCAGCAGGTCTGGAGTGGGACTTGTTCATGAGTTGGATTCCAACCCTGTGACTTTGGATTCATGAGCTGGATTCTAGTCCTATGACCTGAGTGTTTATTTTGCCCTATGTCTCCTTTCCTGTCACAGAGATAAACACCCCTTCCATTTCATGGCTCAAATTTTATCAGCTAATAGGCAGAGCACACAGTCCTTGCCATCAGGGATTTAACATGTTTGACCATTAATTTCGGGTTATTACATGTTCAAGGGTTATCAAGCTTGAGCCTTTAATTAGGCAACAAAGATACAAACAGCAATTTCCTTCACAAAAGGAATCCAGTGGGAACTATATGAAGAGCCAACTGCAGCTCTACAGTAATTGCGCAATGGTTTAGGATATACATTTGTAGTAGAGATGTGAAAGATTAGCATCATTTATCAGGCTAAAAAAAACCCCAATGCTATTGATTATCTCCCTCACTCTATAATACTTCATGAAATTATTATGAAAATCACAAGACTGAGGCCAAGGTTTTGATAGTTTACTCAATTATGTAGATCTGGTCAACAGACCCTCTACTGCCAACCACCATAATAACAAAAGTGTGGCAAAGCTCACACTTCTCTCCATCATTCTGAATCCTTGAACAAACTTGGGAGGAGATTTCTGTTCATCTCTGATTATCAAGATAAAATAATTGATTGGATAAAGTAATTCTCAAGAGCAAGAAGCCCAAAATTATCATCTTATCTCATATCGACTCATCTCCCAGAATTCAGGGGTGGGATTCAAATTTTTTAACAACTAGTTCTGTGGGCATGGCTTAGTTGGTGGGCGTGGCTTGGTGGTCATGTGACTGGATGGACGTGGCTTGGTGGTCATGTGACTGGCTGGGTGTGGCCAACTCAATATCACTCACATTGAAGCACATATCTCCTCACCTGGCCTCTCATGACTGTGGGGATGCTGCAACAGTCGCAAGTGTGAAAAATGGTCATGTCACTTTTTTCAGTGCCACTGTAACTATGAATGGTCACTCCACACAAGCAAAGTCCCAGCAAAGGAGGAAAAAAAACTCCAGAGAAGTTCCAGAGACAGGAAGTCTAGTCCTGCCAAGAATGTAATAAGGGTTAACAGAGAGGCAGTTTCTGTAAGCAACACCAGAATGTTTCCTTCCTGCCTTCTTACAGGATTAGGCCAGTAATTTTTTCTAACAACCGGTTGTCCAAACTGCTTAGAATGTTAACAACTGCATAGGTGCAAACTGGTAGAATCCCACCCCTGCCAGAATTGGTGCATGAATGTAATAAGGCAGAGGAGACAGTGCCATGGTTGGTCCTGTGTGGGGGTTGGGAAAAAAGTCAGGATAAGGCTATAATTCAAATCAAACAACACACAAAAAACAATTCCTCATCAAAAGATTCCCATGAGTTTTCCCCACCTGAATTACAGAGCATTGTCCTTAGAGCTGACCTCCTATGCTCAATACAATTTTCCACCACTGCTGGAAAAAATAATTAGGTTCATGGAGAGCAACATGCAACTCACGTGCCCAAGATTTTTTCAAGAGTAGCAGTAGGATCTCCAAATTTTGTCAAAAGTATTTGCTTTGACCTAGTTTGGTTCATGTGGTCTTTGTGAAAAAGGTATGCTCCAGATGAGATGATGAATCATCACAAATTGCCCCCCTGTCTCAAAATGATCTGTAGATGCCTGCCAAAGGTATATGGGGTCTAGTACTTGCTTGGAAAGAATCCAAGGTTTTGGAATATCTGCTTTTGATAACTTCTCTTTTTTTTTCAGGGAACTTTTTAAGCAGCCTGTTTAATTTAATACAATAATTTAATAAAGGTTAGTTTTCCGCTTGAAGTCAAACAATGCCCTCCCCTTTTTCTTCTCCTTTCCTTTCCTTTCTCGTTTCCTCCAAACATGTATGTTAAGCACTGTATTAATGCAATAAAGTTCCAAATAGTTTGGGACTAGAATTGAAGGGAGGTCCTTGGTGTTTTCTGAACTTGGTTGGACTTTTTTATTTTTTTTTTTGCAGATGTTTCATTTCCCAAACTAGGTGTCATCATCAGAGGGGTTTGCTCCCAATTTATATTCAAGGGCTTGCCTTGTTAGTAGTGTTGTGGGAATGGTCTTGGATATTTTTTGGTTGGACTGTTTATTATTGGCTTGGGGTATAGTTTACTTCTTGATCGTTGGTCTGATATTCATCTTGGTGTTAATCATCTGAGTGTTGTTTGAGTTCTGAAAGCTTCTTCTTGTTGATATTTAGGTATTGGGAGAGAGGCATTTATAGAGGTTGGAGCTTTACACTTCTTCCTGCAATCTCACTTAGCATTATTAATGCTGGTGAAGGGTTAACATAAGAATGAAGCATTGCTCAGAAGTTGTTCGCTGGGTTTGAGAATAGGGAAGAGGGCTCCCCTAGAAGGTTTTAAAAAAAAAAACAAGTAGCGTGTCCAAAATTAGCAGCAATGAAAGCTTGCACTTATGAACAAGTATACAGGAAATTAATATTTCATTTCTCCACAGATGGAAATTTCATTTCTGCACCAATCGTGCATGGATCTAAAAGAAACATAGCTCTTACTACTTCTTGTATGCAGTGGTATATATTGGCGTGCACCTTGCACTTCCGTTTTAACACAACAGGTTCATTCACTCTATTCATTGCATTCGAATTCTGCTGCTGCCCTTTTCATCCAGTGTAAAGTAAGGATTCTCCCAAATGGCTTTTCTGCCTTCCAATTCTTCTGATTTCAGTGTTAAATGTGTCCAAGATGAATCCAGGTTCTTGGCTGTATTTTTAATTCCTGTTCTTGCAGTTCTTCGCATGCAGCAGCCAAGGTGAAGTAAACAGGGGGGAAATTGGACAGAATGACTTCGCCAAAATCTGGCTGGGTTTATCCCAAACAGGCCTGAATGAAAATACTCTTTTCTTCCAAGTTTATTTGACCACGTTTTTTTGTGGCGGGGGGGGGGAGTGGAGAAAGAGAGAGAGAGAAAATTGCCTTTTGCTGTTGTACTTGCAGAGTAAGTAGATAATGTGCCCTGCAGAGAGCCAGTTTGCTATTTTTGTTTGTTATTCATGGTTTATCAGTTCTGGATGGGCTTAATTGCCTTGAAATGGGAGCTTCCATCCAGATTCAAGAGGTGCTATCAAGATTTTGTCCTTTCATCCTGGTGCTCACCCCATGCCAGGACAGGACTTTTATTGAGTTCCCCACTGAGACTAATCTTGTTGCTTCTAAGTTGACTGCACTGAACAAGAGAATTTCAGGAGAGAAAGGTTCGTTTTCCCCCTCCCTTCAGGTAAGGCAACCCAGGGAACCTACTTGTCAAAAGTAAATTTGATTGTAGGGGCTGCGGATTGCCTTGCTAAGATTGTTATCTATGAGCCCCCTCAATTTCTGGCAGGTTGTAAAATATCTGTATATTTTACTGGTGATTTTACTGCCTGATGATACAGAAAGGTGAGAAGAGTGAGAAGGACCCCGCAAATTTGAAAAGAAGTCTACAAAAAGCAACAAAGATGGTAAGGACCTTGGCAATGAAGTCTTACAAAGAGCAGTTGAGTAGCCTTTCAACACCTGAAGGGGAGTCACAAGAAAAAGTACATGGATGTATTTTCTCTAGTGTCAAGAGTAGGACAAGACCAATGGGTGGAAGCTTTGCAGAGAGAGATGTACACACAAAATAAGGAAGAATTTCTTGACCATAAGAATTATCAAGCAGTGAAACTGCCTGCGTCCCAGATCATTGGTGCCCTGCTTTCAAACACAGGTTGGACAATCCCTTTTCTGCAATGGTCTGAAAATTCCTGCCCTGGGCAGGAGATTGAATTGGAAGACCTCCACTTGCATTCTCAACCACAAACTTTGTTAATTTTACTGTTACCTTCCAATTTAATACAGGGTTATTCCCCAATGATAATTGAATAGTGATAGACCATGAATTTTTTAGTAAGCCTCTGTTGGAAGAAATGTCTATCTGGGTTCATGTTGAGGTAATTCCCCATTAGGAGAATGAGCGCATACAGGGAGACGTAGTGAGAGAAATGAAGAATAACACACACAGAGCACACAGATACACTGCACAGTAAATGTAGGTTTTTACTTCCAATAAACGCTTAAGCACAGTCCAAGATAAGCAGTCCAAGTCATTCACAGGTAAAGCAGTCAGTGTTCAGTTTATGGATAATCCAAATATCAAAGTCCAGTATCAAAAAACTCTTTTCCTGTCTCTGAGCCTCATAAAATGGCCTTCAACAAGAGGAAGAGTTTTCATGTTATTCCAGCTAAGGTTATTTTAGCCAAGCTGCAACAAGCGTGGGCATGTTATTTGAATAGATTTTTCTTCAAGTGTAACACTAGCTCCCAACAGCTGTTTACATTTTCATAGAGACCAACATGTGAAGGAAATGTTATTCAAACCAGATCAGACATGAATGTTGTGATATCAAACTGTGTTGTATCTGGGACAAAGGAGGATTTTGAGCTATCCTGATTCCCTGTTTGTTTCCTTTTCTTAAATACTTGAATTCTGTGGCTGTCTGGGGTTGAATAAACAGTTTGGTTGAAAGCTCACCGAGCTCACAGGAACTGCTCTAAGGAGATAACTTTTTCATAAATATATCCATTGCCTGCCTTCAGCAGGGAGAGGCAGAGTGTTGTTCATCGTTTAATAAAAGCAAATGTAAATGAATAATTCCCATTAATGTCTCATTTTAATTACTGCAGGGCATGGAATGTGGGATGGCCCTTGAAGAAAACATCAATAGGGCAGCAAAAGTTCTGCTAGATACTGTTGTGATCATAGCGTAGTAATAAATTTAGCTCCTCGGTTTTACATTAACATAATTGTCTCCCAGGTTGTGTCTATGTCCAGTATTTATTTGTTGAGATTTGAAGTTGCCATTTGTTTGACCATTCTGATACATAGTGAACATCTTTTTGAAGGGTAGCAGTATTGTCTGTGGTATTGAACAGCTTTACATCATCAGCGAAAAGAACACAGTTGCTCTTAATATGATCACAGAGGTCATTTATGTAGAGTATGAAGAGAGTTGATCCTAGAACACTGCCTTGGAGAACACCATTGTTGACAGGTACAGAATTTGATAGGACGCTCCCAATTTCGACCATTTGTTGTCTGTTTGACAGGAATGCTTCTATCCAGGAATGCAGATGTCCAGAGATACCATAAGATTTTAGTTTTAGGAGTAGTTTGTCATGTACCACTGAATCAAATGCTTTACAGAAGTCCATGTAGATTGCATCTATTGATTTGCTCTGATCGAGTTGTGTAGTCCATATGTTTTTGCAGTGCAAGAGTTGCAGATTACAGAATAGTTTTTTCCTGAAACCAAATTGTTTATTGGAGAGTAGGTTGTTTGTCTCTAAGTGGAGGATAATGGATTAGTTAATAATTGATTCCCTGACTTTACAGGTGATGTAGCATAAAGAGATTGGTCTGTAATTTTCAACTAGGCTGGGGTCTCCCTTTTTGAAGATGGGGATGACTGTGACTTGTGACCATAGTTTTGGCAAGGAGCTTGGTCCTGAAAGATTTTTCAAAGATTATGCTTAGAGGTTCGGCTATGCCAGTGGATAGCTTTTTTAAGAAGTGGGCACATATTCCCTCCAGTCCAATAGATAGAGATGGTTTTAGATTGCTTAGTGCTTTTTTTAACTTTTAGTAGCTGCCTACCAAGGATTCCTTTAATTTGATTGCTTTATTACAATTTTGTACATAGTTTAGGAGAGATTGTTTTGTTCTGGGGCATCCTACTGTAATGTATCTAATTCTATCAAAGAACTAAAACGTTATCAGTCTAAATCCAAGTGGATCTTTTTCAACCCAAGAAAGTGAGAGGCTTTCATTTATTAGTATATCTTCAGAGGTTTTAATGTTTTTAAGAAGAAAATAAAACAGCCAAATTACAGAGTCCTACCATCTTAACAGACATTCATAAATGTCTGTCACCAGCTAAAAATTCTTGTATTTTCTCCAAGTAAAATTGCTATGAATTTGAAAGTCCTTTAGGATGCGAGGTCTTAAGATCTATGCCAGATAATCTGCCCTTAGCAGCATCAACTATATTTTGTTGTTGTTGCAAAGTAAATGATTTTGGTTGTGTAATTTGTTCATGTTGGGTTGCTTTTTTAAGTTTGTGTCTCTTTTATAAATGTAAGCTTGTTTCAAAAGGTTGTTGTAAATAGTGTAGAAATATTGTAAGAGAATAGAATGGAATGGTGGCACTGGATATAGGAAGGTTTCTGTTCAAACTGAAACTAAAGTGGCTTTCCATCTTTAAAGAAAAAAAAGCAAAAAACAACAACATTGTGCCACAAATAATAAAAATAATTAACAATTAATAACTTAGTTGAGAGTTATGTCTTATTTTTTTATTTATTTTGTCACGTGATTATAAGATAACAGGTATAAGTGTAAACGTGGTTATGAATACATGAAATGGATACATATAAGAAAAAGAAAAATGTCTGTACTGATTTTCTAAAGGAAAACAAGGTCGAAGCTAAACACAAGGCTATGGCTTTGAGAAATACAACAGTAGGTTCCCTATTCATATTATTTATGTACAGCAGGTACCCAGAGTGGTTTACAGATAAATAAAATAGGATTGCTCCTGACAGGGATGAAATCCAAAAATTTTCCCTACTGGCTCTGTGGGTGTGGCTTGGTGGGACTCAGTCTCTCAAAGGAAGAAGGTGGGTGGGCCAACTGATTCAAATTGTCTCTACCACCTCTCCTGAGGGGGTATGAGATGGTTGAATTTCACCCCTGGTTCCTGCCCTCTTCCTAAGATTCTAAGAACTCATGATGCAGAGAGAAAATATAGCAATAGCACTTAGACTTACATACCGCTTCACAGTGCTGTACAGCCCTCTCTAAGCAGTTTACAGAGTCAGCCTATTGCCCCCAACAATCTGGGTCCTCATTTTACCGACCTCGGAAGGATGGAAGGCTGAGTCAATCTTGAGCCTGGGGAGACCTGAACTGCCAAACTGCTGGAAGCCAGTGATCAGTAGAAGTAGCCTGCATTACTGCACTCTAACCACTGCACTACCGCGGCTCTTATGAAAACAATTGGGGGTCAATTCATATTCTATAATTCCTAGTCTTTGCCTCTGGCACTGCCTGATAGAAAGATGGCTGCAGGTAAAGTATGAATTGTTTCTCAAGAGCTCTAATGGAAGAGGATGCTGCTGGTGCTGCATTAATGTATCTGACCAGAAGTGGGAAGACCTGAGGCTCATATTCTTGTTTGGTCACACATCCTCTGCATAAACCTACATTATAGACATGTGGGAGGAAAACAAATATTAGGTAGAAGAAAGAACTACACATACTGCCTTGAATTTCATGGATAAAGCACGGGATGTAATTTTATTAAATATAAGCAGCTAGGGAATATTTCTCAGCTGTCTGGATCTCTAAACTTATGAACTTCAGATATGGGTTTCAGTTCTCATAATTTCCAGCTTTTGTGAGAATATATTTGGAAATTTGTCTCACTCTTTAAAATTTGTCCGCTGGGAATAGGTCTTTGCAAAACTCTGTAGAACAGAAGTGAGAGATTTTTCTTGCTTCATTTTATTTATTATGCATGTCAGGACCACAAGGGACAGGTCTAGTAAGACAATGATATCAGTGGGAAGATTATGTATAATTTTCCAGTCTATATTGGAATATTGCACCCAGTTTGGTTACTGTGATATAAAAAAAGATGTTGAGACTCTGGAAAGAGTGCAGAGAAGAGCAACAAAGATGATTAGGGGGATGGAGACTAAAACATATGAAGAGCACTTGCTGGAACTGGGTATGTCTAGTCTGATGAAAAGAAGGACTAGGGGTGACATGATAGCAGTCTTCCAATATCCCAGGGGCTGCCACAAAGAAGAGGGAGTCAAGCTATTCTCCAAATTACCTGAAGGCAGGACAAGAAGCAATGGATGGAAACTAATTCAAGGAGAGAACCAATCTAGAACTAAGGAGAAATTTTCTGACACTGAGAACTATTAATCAGTGGAACGACTTCCCTTCAGAAGTTGTGAGTGCTCCATCACTGGAGAATTTTAAGAATGGATTGGACAGCCATTTGTCTGAAACGATATAGGGTTTCCCAGGGGTGGGATGCTACTGGTTCTGCCCAGTTCTATAGAGCCGGTAGCTCTGAAGAGCAGCAGACACCGAATCGGTTCTGTGCTTGCTGCTCTTTGGCCCACCCACCTGCCCAGGCTCTTCCCTGTCCTTTATTTCCTGCTTTTTCAACCTCAGTTGCTTTGTGCAGCACAGCTGAGGTTGAAAAAGCAGGGAAAAAAAGAGGCTTTTCAAATGCTGGGCACCTGCACATAGTGCTTTTCAGCTGTCCAGGTGGCACATCTGATGTTTTTTTTTTTAACATGTGCATGCACACATGTGCACACAAAGCGGAGTCATTGAACCAGTAGTAACCCTGATTGAATCTCATCCCCGGGGTTTCCTACTTAAGCAGAAGATTGGACTAGATTGGACTAGAGGAGCTCCAAGGTCCCTTCTTGCTTCTGAAGGACTAGAAGATTGCCTGGAGTGCAAAGCAGGTGGATGGATTGTGTAGATCTTACATGAATATGATGCACCTTTTGCTCCTCTTGGGTTTAAAAGGGACAGGACAAAAATTATGCCACCCAAATTAATGATTTCGTCCCTGAATTCATTTAAATGTTCTGGTGGATGCACCGTTTGGCCAAGAGGACTCCAAACGGTTTATTTAGGTTGTGTTATTCCCGTATGTTAAGGTTTTGTTTTTTTTTTCCTTCCTTCCATTTAGTCATGTCCACTTCTTGGGACAAGACCCTGCAGTTTTCCTGGCAAGGTTTTTCAGAAATGCTTTGCCAATGCCTGCTTCCTAGGGCTGAGAGAGAGTAACTGACTCAAGGTCACCCAGCTGGCTTTGTGCCTAAAATGGAACTACAACTCCCAGTTTCTAGTTTGATGCTTTAACCACGACATCAAACTGGCTCCCACTTTCTTTCTTTTTCTTTTAGTAGAGTCCGAATCTGAAGATTCTCCTTTTAGCTGATTGTAGAGCATCTCCAATGTCAGCAGATTTCTGCCCTTCACTTTTTGAAGATAACCATTAACACTGTGTCACAAGAGTTAACATTTCCCCTCCTCTTCTGGCACAGTCTGGCCAAGGACATGAGACATCTAATCAAAGTTCCCTTCTAGGGACTGCCAACCCTGGAAGTGCTATAATAATGGATGAGACAGAACTGTGGTCTAAGCAAGACTGGATTCAAGGCAGCCCTCCAAAGTTCTTACAATCCCATTTGAAAAGCTTCATGGACTGTGGAACAAAAGAAAAGCTCCCTCCAGTTACGCACCAGCTTTTGATGGGGAAAGTGCTTAAGAGTCCCTGATGGCATGTTCAGTCTTCCCACTGATTAAGAGATTTGCTTTGCCTTCTTTTTAAAAAACAAAACTGAAAAGCCCATTTCACCAGAAGGCAGCAGGGTGTGCAGCAGAAGCAAATCCCCCAAGAAACAAACCCTCTCCGTAAATTATCCTCTTTCTCCAGCTTTTGCCAGTTTTATGCCACCATCGTCCATTTTGATGCAAAGCGATTGAGAGGAAGATAGTGCAAACTATTGGCCTTCAAGCTTCAGGAAGAATGTGGAAAGGTAGTCCTCAATTTACAATAGTTCCTTTAGTGACTGTTTGAAATCTCAATGGCACAATAGTGACCTATGACCATTTTTCACCCTTACGACCATTTGCAGCACCCCCATGGTCATATGATCAAAATTCAGACGCTTGGCAACTGGCGTGTATTTATGATGGTTGCCGTGTCCTGGGATCCTGTGTGATCCCTTTTTGCGACCCTTTGACAAGCAAAGTCAATGGGAAATAAAGATTCACTTAACAATTGTGTTGCTAACTTAACAATTGCAGCGATTCACTTAACAAATGTGGCAAGAAAGGTCATAAAATGGGACAAAATTCATTTAACAAATGTCTCGTTTAGCGGCATAAATTTTTGGCTCCATTGCAGTCAAAATATAACAATGAATATTGTTATTTTAGATGTATTTGTTGGACTCTTCCAGTTACCCAGCAGTAAAGATAAAAAATGAACAGTAAACCACCGTAAAAAAAACACCACTATCTCAAAACAGACACTGCTCCACAGAGTGACTTCCAGAAAAGCAGGCTCCAATGTTGGCTTCAGTGGGTTTCTTGTAGTCAAACTGGTGGCCTGTGGGCTGGATGCATCACACGCAGGCCACACCCAGTGGTGGGATTCATTTTTTTTTACTACCGGTTCTGTGGGCGTGGCTTGGTGGGTGTGGCAGGGGAAGGATATTGTAAAATCTCAGTCAGAGGTAGTATTTTCCAGTTCTCCGAACGACTCAAAATTTCCACTAGTGGTTCTCCAGAACTGGTCAGAGCCTGCTGAATACCCACCTCTGCCCACGCCTATCCCAGCTCCGCGAATGGGGGAAAAAATCACGAAATGTCGTGTGATGGCAATGTGACATGGCAAGTTGGACACCCGTGATGTAGTCCTTTGCTATTCTGGCCTTTGCTTTCTAACCAGATTTCTGCTTTATTGTGTATTCCTCTTCTGAAGAATATTTATTAAAAACATGTTCTTATTTTTGCACCAGTAGGGGAAAAACTCAGAGTTCTCTAGCATTTGTGAGAATTTCTTCTAAGCAATGATTGATACATAAGCCATATCGTATCAAAGAGACAGTTTGGTGTAGTATAAAGGCACCAGGCTAGAAACCAGGAAACTGTGAGTTCTAGTTCACTTTAAGCACAAAGCCAGCTGGGTGACCTTGACTACTCATCCTTTCCCAGTCCTAGGAAGGAAGCCGTGGTAAGCTACTTGCTTACCAAGGAAACTGCAGGAACTCATATCACACATGCAAGCTTCTCCCAGCTAAGTGGAGGGAAGAATCTCTTTCTTCTATTCTTTTCACTATTCTGACACACGGATTCCAAAGGTCTGAAAGTGGCACCTACCAGCATGGACAGGAACGCCCTCCCCAAGAGTGGGAAACTCCAATTGCCCGTGACTTTTTTTTACTGTTCAATGCATTGATATGTATATTCTGCAAGCACTTCCCCCCCCCCGATCATTAAGATTAATTTACAAAAATCAAAAGAAGAGGCCGCATTCTTGCTTCCTCCTCAGCAATATGTGTGTGTGTGTGTGTGTTGTTTTTCGATTCTGCCTTGGTTGCATTTTATAAGGAGAATGGAGAATATTTTTAATAAATGAGAGGCGGGCAGCTTGTTGTTGCATTCAGAGGCTTTATTGCGATAGGATTAATACATTAGTGACCATGATGGCAGGCCAGTTTTGAGCAGGATCAGACCCCAAATTGGATGGAGCCTGTTATGAACTAATAAAGCACTTAAATCAAGTTTTAACAAACCTTAAGAAAAAGCAGGGTTCTAATCCTGCTCTTCTGATTGGCTGATAATAGCGGTATCGGATTGGTCTGTTCTGGGGAATCTGATTGGCTGTTAACGAGCCACTCTCATTGGTTCAAGGGTTTAACACTTCCATGTTTCTCATTGACTAATAGGTCAGCAGCCTGTCCTATAAAAGGACTGCTGCTGCCCTAGGGTTTTTGCTCTGTTCAGAATGATTAATAAAGAGTTGAAGTTCACTGTTCACTGCCTCGTCTCCGTTCCTTACGCCCATGCGCAGAACTTAACGGAGTCTTTATCCTTTTCTAGTTCTTTTCCAGGGCCCATAAAAAGCAGCATCTAAAGTAATGTTTCTCTTTAGCTGCACACAGACTAATTGTACTTATGGACCAAAGCACTAGACTTTTGTATAATCAACAATGAAACTGTTACCATTAATTAATATTCTTGTTTTACTTTCAATGCTAACTGTTACATTCAAATCAGATGCAATTTTTTTCTGTTTGTATTAACTAGCCTCAGATAAAATCTATCCTTTCCATTTGCAGAGCATAATTGTTGAAAAGCCACAAGATGGCGCTGTATACCTTTATCACACAGCTGTAAGTCTAGTATATCTCTCATGGAAAAACACTTCCATTTCTAATTGTTTCACTTATTCTCTCCCCTTTCCCAATCCCCACCCCTCAGGGTCAGGCCAAAACCACAAAATTCATGAGGATGAGGATGAAAAGTACATTGAAATACAAGAGTCAGTGAATATAATTGAAGCGGTTAAGGAACAAAAGCAGCAAGGACTGATAATTTATATGTAATATAAGTGGTTAGCCCAGTATTTTTCAACCTAGGCAACTTTAAGACATGTGAACTTCAACTCCCAGAATTCCAGAGCCACCATGAAAAATCAAGTGAATCCTGTTTAAAAACTTTGCTCCTGGTCATGTGTACTTGGATTTAAACTGTGCTGAATTAAGCTAGGATTTATTTTGAATCAAGTCACAACAGTTCATGATATGGAACATAGTCAATAATCCAGGAGCACTGGGGCAAGGAAGAAGAACCCACAATGCACACAAAAAAAGGGTGGAGCAGTGATTGCCCAGTCATGAATGCTATTTTGACTTTTCTGATCCCTGTGGCAGATCCTACTGCTGTAGTCTGTTTCTGGTTTAACCCTCTTGACAGATATGCATTAAATTAAAAGGGTAGATTAGATTAAATGCTTCCTTCCAAAGACTGGCCAGAGCAGTACAATACATTTCTATCACCACCCATCCATAGATACTACTCAAAAGGATCTGTTAATGTTAATGGATGCCGTTTGAAGATGGTTTTACAGGCCACGTATTTGCCCATTAAGTTCCAAAAGCATGAAAATTTCATGAATACTAATAGGGTCTCCATTTCACTCAGAGAAACACCATACTAAGGCTGGTTGCCAAGAGTCTTTGGTATCTGACCTGGAAGCAGCTGTTGCCCACAAAAAGGAATTCAAACCTCAGAAATGCTGTGACTTTTATAATACAGAAATAAATCTGCTCTCTTCCCCAACCCTTTTCCTTTCACACCAAATAACTCAATCAGATTTTTCTTATGCAGTTGTAATCACACTTCTTATTTTTTTTCCCCCTCTGCCCCTTCTTTTTAATGAGGTTTCCACATTCATAGCCAAAAAAAAGTTTTATTCTAGCCATTCAAGGTTTTTGGCTATTGGTAATAGACTTTCTACTAAAGAAATTACGCTACACTGGAATAGACGAGGCTTGCTGTGCTCATTCAGTGGTAATTGCTCTCTTTTCTGCTTTGCATGTCCAAAACATTTGCCGTTATTCCAGGCCAAGTGCTTGATCCAAAAAACTCTACCCCTGATTTATTTGTTTCTTTCCTTGTTCTTTTTAATAAGGCAAAACATCTCGCACTGTTTTTATTATAAACAATGTAGCAGAGTCTTAGAAAGTCATAAAGCAAACAAAAAAATTAATGTCTTCAATCATCTAAGTTGATGTTTCTTTCCTCTTAGATCTCAAAATCAAAGCATGTGGAAGAGAAGTTTGTATTGGCAGGTCCTTTTTAGCAGTGAATGTCCTTCTACCAGCATGACTGCACTCGGTTACAACGCATAAAAACACATCCTGCAAAATGCTGCATTGATAATTTTGAGCCCGTAGGTTACAACACATCTAACATGGACAATTGGAAATCACTCAGCAAGTCTGCCACATTTTTATCCTCCTTGGTGGCGACTGACCAGTCAGCCCAAAAGGCTCCAAAAATCTTTAGCACTTTAACTACACATATTGCATCACAGTTGGCAACAATTTTGTATCCCAATAAAGACTTAAAGGAAGAGAAGAGAAGAGAAGAGAAGAGAAGAGAAGAGAAGAGAAGAGAAGAGAAGAGAAGAGAAGAGAAGAGAAGAGAAGAGAAGAGAAGAGAAGAGAAGAGAAGAGAAGAGAATTCTTTATTGGCCAAGTGTGATTGGACACACAAGGAATTTGTCTTGGTGCAAATATTCTCAGTGTACATAAAAGAAAAGATACATTCATCAAGAGTCAAGAATCATAAGCTACAACACTTAATAATAGCTTGCCTTACAGCTCTAATAGGTTAGCCTGAAAAAAATTTCAGAAAAGGACAAAGTTCAAGGCCTAGCTTCCCACTAGAAATGTTCAGCCATCAAAAAAAATTATGGTGATCGTGCTTTTCCTTACTTTTCTTTTCCTAAACAGCAAAAGGCACAAATTAACTATGAGTAGTTGGTTAGTGGCATTATATCACAGCACCACTTCTAGGTAGCTATTCAACTTTAACCATGTTGATCCCCCCTGAAATCAATAGATTTGTCATTGTTATCAAATTCTATTACTATATTAGCAAAAGTTGGTCTATATTCATTTGAGTTGAACTGAGGCTAAGATGCAAATAGAACAAAATAATACAGCTAGAAGGGACCTTGGAGGTCTTCTAGTCCAACCCCTTGCTTAGGCAGGAAACCCTATTGTCTAGAAAATTGTCTAGAATAATCAAATCATGTCATATATTTGTAGTGTTGCAATATCCGTTCTGAATGTAATTAGCTCTATTTTGAACGTTTCAAAATATTCAGAGAGGGCTGTTAAAAATTCACAGGTCTCATAATAAACGCAATGAAAAGTTGGGTTTTTTTTACCAGTTTTTCAGAAAACAGTTGAAATAATTGCTTTTTTTAGAGTCTTGTGGTGTGATATCTTTCCATTTATTCTTCAGTAGAATACTTAATGACATGTATTTATCTCCAGTTACTCAGGATATAACCTGGTTCTACTATGTAAAACTTCAAGGAATGTAGCCATTTCTGGATCATCATTAAGTGAGAGGCTTCACTTAACAGCCATCGCAACATGCCATCATAATAGGCAAGCTTCATTACTGCCATATCTCGAGGACTATCTGTATGTTTCTCAATTCAGCAAAGGGATATTTGGGAAAGACTAAAAATGATTTAAATTGTGATCGATTCTAAATGTTTCCAACTGTGCTTTCTCTTTAATTGCACTTACTCCCTGCTATTTTTGTTTAAGATTGGAGCTTAAATAAACTGTTAGGTAAGGGAGAAATACCTTTTTTATGTGTGGCAAAAGTGTTGGCTGCTTCATATAGTCATGTATTTTTAAGGAGGAGGAGGAGGAGGAAAACAAGGGGTGGAGGAGGTATGGGAAAGAAAATAAAGGAGAATAAAAAATAATGGGGATTCTGCAAATTTGGGGTGTTGAGAGAAAAATCAGGGAAGATATTCTTGACCAAGGCATTACTTGTCTCCTACTGCAGTTCCAATTTATCATTTCTTATTATTTTGCAAGTATAAAACATAAATTAATACGATGAACAATTATTGTATTAAGCTGGACAGCCAGCAATAAGCATGAACAGAGAGAGAGCAAGACTAAGCACATCCAGTAGAGTACTGAATTTCCACATGGAGCCGATCAATCAAAAAATTATTTTTCCTTATGTGACAGAAATGAAGAAATGAATACATCATGACAATAAAGGCGAGCAACATATTTTTTTGTGGGAGCACACAGAGCAAGAAATGGTAGAACAACTCAACAATATGTCTCATGGGGAAAATTATATTTGGAAATACGAATCATTTGAGGCATGCATATATAAGGCAAATTGCAAAGTTGATATCATCCTTAGCCTAAAAACTAGAGCCAGTGTTCCAAAGAATGTTATGCTTATTTAGTGTAGATTTAAAAGAAATCTCCACAGATTTCCCTGGGAATGAAATGGCACATTCCTGGCAATTGTCTCATGGACAGGAACAAAGCATAGAATCCCTTAAAATTCCTTATTCGCTGCTGAAAAAAAATCAACTTGAACCTGTTGCATACATTTGAGAAAACTGCTTATAAAACTGCTCATATCAGGCAAGTTAACAAAGACAACAAATGTTGTAAAAGGGGGCGGGGCGAATATCAGGAAATCGAGAACACTGACATTTTGTTCTTGATCAGCTAAGAACAAAGATAAAGGAGCCATGGTGGTGCAGTGATTAGAATGCAGTACTGCAGGCTAATTCAGCTCGCTGCCAGGAGTTCGATTCTCACTGGCCCAAGGTTAATTCACCTTTCCATCCTTCCAAGGTCAGTAAAATGAGGACCCAGATTGTTGGGAGCAATATGCTGACTCTATCCACCACTGAGAGCAGGAGTGCTTAGATCTGGCCCATGGGCCCACCCGAGAAATAGCAAAGGATCCGTCCACAGCTCGGCGGGGTTGGGGGCTCCCTGAGCTCTGTTTTCACTGGCAGAGGACTGCAGGAGGCCATCGCAGCCAAACATGGAGCTTGGGAGGGCTGATGTGGCCAAAAATAGAGTGTCGATGAGTGACATTGAGCTGGCCACTCCCCCCTGGTCATGCCTCTCCCCAGCCTCCCCCCCCCGAGGTCAAATACAACCCTGATTGGCTCTCAATGAAATCAAGTTTGACACCCCTGGATTAGAGAGTGCTATAAAGCACTATGAAGCAGTATATAAGTCTAAGTGCTGTTGCTAAATGGCACTGAAAATAAACTGAAATATTGGGAATTGCCTGCACACCAGAGGTGGTATTCAGCCAGTTTTGCTGAATGGAGAACTGGAGAACCGGCAGTGGAAATTTTGAGTAGTTCAGAGAACCAGCAAATACCACCTCTGACTGGCCTTGCCCCCATCTATTCTCTGCCTCCTGAGTCCCAGCTAATTGGCTGGGTCTTCTTTTGTTGCCCTACACAGGAAAACAGAGCTGGAAAGCAGGTTAGAGGGGTAGAGAGGGAATGGGGATTTTGCAGTACCCTTCCTCTGCCATACCCACCAAGCCACGCCCACAATGCCACGCCCATGGAACTGGTAGTAAAAAATATTGAATCTCACCACTGCTGCACACGTTAGAATAGGGCATATTGATATACACTGCTCAAAAAAATAAAGGGAACACAAAAATAAGGCATCCTAGATCTGAATAAATGAAATATTCTAATTAAATACTTTGTTCATCACATAGTTGAATGTGCTGACAACACAATCACACAAAAATTATCAATGGAAATCAAATTTAGCAACCCATGGAGGTCTGGATTTGGAGTTACACTCAAAAGTAAAGTGGAAAAAAACACTACAGGCTGATCCATCTTTGATGTAATGTCCTTCAAACAAGTCAAAATGAGGCTCAGTAGTGTGTGTGGCCTCCATGTGCCTGTATGACCTCCTTACAATGCCTGGGCATGCTCCTGATGAGGTGGCGGATGATCTCCTGAGGGATCTCCTCCCACACCTGGACTAAAGCATCCCCCAACTCCTGGACAGTCTGTGGTACAATGTGGCATTGGTGGATGGAGCGAGACATGATGTCCCAGATGTGCTCAATTGGATTCAGGTCTGGGGAACGGGTGGGCTAATCCATAGCATCAATGCCTTCGTCTTGCAGGAACTGGTGACACACTCCAGCCACATGAGGTCTTGCATTGTCTTGCATTAGGAGGAACGCAGGGCCAACTGCACCAGCATATGGTCTCACGAGGGGTCTGAGGATCTCATCTCAGTACCTAATGGCAGTCAGGCTACCTCTGGTGAGCACATGGAGGACTGTGTGGCCCCCTAAAGAAATGCCACGCCACACCATTACTGACCCACTGCCAAAGCGGTCATGCTGGAGGATGTTACAGGCAGCAGAACATTCTCCACAGCGTCTCCAGACCCCATCACGTCTGTCACATGTGCTCAGTATGAACCTGCTTTCATCTGTGAAGAGCACAGGGCGCCAGTGCCGAATTTGCCAATCTTGGTGTTCTCTGGCAAATGCCAAACGTCCTACACGGTTTTGGGCTGCAAGCACAACCCCTACCTGTGGATGTAGGGCCCTCATACCTCATGGAGTCTGTTTCTGACCGTTTGAGCAGCCACATGCACATTTGTGGCCTGCTGGAGGTCATTTTGCAGGGCTCTGGCAGTGCTCCTCCTGTCCTTTCTTGCACAAAGGCAGAGGTAGCGGTCCTGATGCTGGGTTGTTACCCTCCTATGGCCTCCTCCACATCTCCTGATGTACTGGCCTGTCTCCTGGTAGAGCCTCCATGCTCTGGACACTACGCTGACAGACACAGCAAACCTTCTTGCCACAGCTTGCACTGATGTGCCATCCTGGATGAGCTGCACTACCTGAGCCATTTGTGTGGGACTCTGTCTCATGCTACCACTAGAGTAACAGTGCCGCCAGCATTCAAAAATGACTGAACCATCAGCCGGAAAGCATAGGAACTGAGAAGTGGTCTTTGGTCACCACCTGCAGAACCACTCCTTTATTGGGGATATCTTGCTAACTGCCTATGCTTTCCATCTGTTATCTATTCTATTTGCACAACAGCATGTGAAATTGATTGTCAATCAGTGTTGCTACCTAAGCGGACAGTTTGATTTCACAGAAGTGTGATTGACTTGGAGTTACATTGTGTTGTTTAAGTGTTCCCTTTATTTTTTTGAGCAGTGTAGTATAGGTTAGAGTATAGGTTATTTCAGTGAATATATAAAAGCAAAACAGAGCAAGGGCCTTTCCCCATTACTGTGCTGAACTACTTTTCACCCCTGCCAAAACAATACCAACTGTAAAGTTGTTCCTATTGTTGATCCTTATCTATTGCCTCTGTTCTCTGTCACAGCAATCACCTGAGTCCCTCCAAGGTAGAAGGTGATAAAGCCTAATAGATGTTGTACACCTTGAGGCTGTCCTTAGAGGGTGTCAGAACCAGGGGAAAGAAAACAATTCCTCTATTGGTACAGCTATGCATAATCTAGGCCTGTTTCTATCATGGACTGCGGACAAAGTGAAGGCAACATCATGAGGACATGAAAGTTTCAACGCTTAATAGGTTTTACCTTCCTGGAGACTGCTGTTGGATGGGGTCACAATAAGGGCAATGGGGAGAACACTACTTTAATGGCAATTCAGCTAAGAATGACCTATGCTTGCCTGGCTGATAGATTGGGGATAAAACACTGCCAACAACATGGGGACAGTTCAGCAAAAGGATGTTGCCAGAGCATGGATATACTAGGATTGGTGCAAGTGGGGAAGTGGCCATGCTTGGACAAGACTTTCAACAAAGACCTTGGATTTATCCCTTCTGCAACCACTTTCTTGTCCTTTCCTTTCTCAGATTTGTTTCTGGTCACAAAATTCTAAATTCTTCTCATGCCATTTCCTGGGCAGGATACTGGTTGCAGTGCATCTACTGCAATGGAATATAAGAAAACCAAAGCAAGATAGCTCTCTGGTGGGGAATCATGATTTGCAGACTGATATTGTGGTTTTCCTCAACAAACCTCCCAATGGATAAGAAGGGGGCACCTGTTCTGACCACGGCTTCTTGTTCAACAAACACATATAAAATCCAAAACTCTTTTATTTTAGTTCAATGGCTGTGAATTATCTTCATTCACAGCCCAGAATGAGTCTTAACCAGTTATAATGAGTCCCAGGGATGTTCTTCGGGAGATAAAAATGCACCTTATCTAACTTGAAGTGCTGCCAACGAGTAACGTCCCAATTAGTCTTTTAAAACCAAACGGACAACACATTCACAACGGAGCTCTCAGAGTCCAAACTGATCAGAGTGAATGACATTGCTTCCTGCAAAGGTTTTCCTACCTTTGCACTTCCTTTATACCTTATGGGAGGGGCAATCACCTCCAAGCCTTACTCCC
>BHEV01008138.1:0-65356 GCA_004319985.1 Emydocephalus ijimae
TAATTGGAATTGTTTGAAACAAATATAAAATTCTGGGTAATATAGTCATCTTGATTGTTGAAATTCTCCCTATTAGTGACAATTGTAAGTTTTCCCATTTCATCAAATCTAGCGCTATCTGCTGTTTAAGTTTAATATAATTATTCTCTTTTAATGTACTACATCTTGCTGTCAAATATATCCCCAAGTACTTGATCTTATTNCTTAATAGCACATTCTTTGTCAAAATCTTTGTCTTATGTTTATTTATTTTCAAACCAGCCACCTTTCCATATGTCTGTATCTTTTCTATCAATTTTGATGCTATTTCTAAAGAGTCTTCTAAGATTAAAACCAGATCATCCACAAATGCTTGCATCTTAAATTCTTCCTTTTTTATTTTCATTCCTTTTATATTCTTTTCATCTCTAATATTTCTGTTTAACACTTCCAAAGTTAACACAAACAACAAAGGTGATAGTGGGCACTGTTACGTTCTGCGCATGGGCGCAAGGAGCGGAGACGAGGCAGTGAACAGTGAACTTCAACTCTTTATTGAACAGAGTGAACAGAGCAAAAACCCTAGGGCAGCAGCAGCCCTTTTATGAGGTAGGCTGCTGACCTATTAGCCAATGAGAAACATGGAAGTGTTAAACCCTTGAACCAATGAGAGTTGGCCCGTTAACAGCCAATCAGAATTCCCAGAAGGGACCAATCCTATATCGCTATTATCGACCAATCAGAAGTGCAGGATTAGAACCTTGCTTTTTCTTAAGGTTGTTAAAACTTTATTAAACACCTTTATTAGTTCATAACACCCCTTCCCCCCAGGTTCTGTTTGAGGGGTGCAGTGACGTAATCCTGTAGATATGCAGGTTGTTTTAACTGTCTATTAGATTTGCGCTGTCCCACCGGTTCCTGTCTGTAGTCCGGTTTCGGTGGGACGTTTTTTGATATATCTGGTACAGGCGGTTCCGCATCCTCACTGGATGACTTGGTGCCGCTAATTCTGTCCTTGTTGTCTTCTGATCTCTGCGGGCTCACCTCCGTTGAGGTATTCCTCTGTGGCAAGGCCATCCTTCTCCCTGATTCTTCTTCATGTATCGCGCCTGGCTGCTGACTTCCTTCGATTCTGCTTTCCACCATCTCGAATTCAGTTTCTTCAACATCCCCTCCCCCCTCAGTTTGAGAGTCACAGGAGTCGCGGGAACTGGGTTGCAGCCTAGAGCGAAGCTGATCTATATGGCATTTCCATATTTTTCCGTTGCAGGTTTGCACACGGTACGATCTGGGCCTGGTGGTTTGAGTTACGGTTGCTTCGACCCATAATGGTTCACCGGAAAGGTTTTTAGCGAAAACTAAGTCGCTGACCATGAACTCGTGGCATTTTCCACTAGATCCACAGGGTTTCTCTGGCTCGTAGGACGGGTGGAGCCAGTCGAGGTGGGAACGGAGCTTGCGTCCCATCAACAGTTCAGCTGGAGTCTTGTTGGTGATGCTGTGCAGGGTGATGTGTTGGAGTAGGAGTATTCTGTTTAGTTTGTTGTCAATGTCCCCATAGTCCATTTTGTGGAGAGTTTTTTTAACAAATTGGACCATGCGCTCGGCTCTGCCATGAGCCGCAGGGTGAACCAGTGAAGTTAGCGCATGGCGGATACCTCGGTCCGCTAAGTATTGTTCAAACGCCAGGGCGGTGAACTGGGGCCGTTGTCAGAGACCAGAACGTCTGGCAGCCCATGCGTTGCGAATAGCCTATTCAATTTTTGGATGACAGAATCGGTTGTAGTATTCTTCATTTCGTGGATCTCGAGTCAGTTGCAATAGGCATCCACTGTTAGGAGGAACGTATGTCCCTTAGTAGGTCCCGCAAAGTCAAGGTGGATGCGGGACCACGCCCCCCAGGGGGTTTCCCACTCCATTGGAGTTGCTCTAGGTGGGGCACTGCTGACTTCTTGGCACTTTAGACAAGTCTTTACCCAGGCTTCGATCTGCTTGTCGATGCCCGGCCACCACGCGTAGCTTCGTGCAAGCACTTTCATACGCACGATGCCGGGGTGACCGTCATATAATGTTTTCAATACTGCTCGTTGTAACAGCTCTGGGACGACGACTCTGTCTCCCCATAGGATGCAGCCTTTTTGCGAGAAAAGTTCTGTTTGCCGGTTTCTGAAAGGGGTGAAGTCGTCAGGAGTTTGTTCTACTGGCCATCCTTGTTTGACTCAGCTGAGAACTCGTGCCAGGACAGGATCTCGTTTCATTTTGATAGCGATGTCTCTGGCTGTTAGCGGCGGTGAATGTAACGTTTCAATTTGGAGTGTCGTAAGGGTTGGAGCTGGGTCGTCGACGGTTTCTGGAAGTGGGGCACGGCTCAATGCATAAGCGTGGGGAATGGCTTTCCCTGGGCGGTGTTGTAATTTATAGTTGTACGCAGCTAAGAACTCCGACCAGCGAGTCATTCTANGTCATATAATGTTTTCAATACTGCTCGTTGTAACAGCTCTGGGACGACGACTCTGTCTCCCCATAGGATGCAGCCTTTTTGCGAGAAAAGTTCTGTTTGCCGGTTTCTGAAAGGGGTGAAGTCGTCAGGAGTTTGTTCTACTGGCCATCCTTGTTTGACTCAGCTGAGAACTCGTGCCAGGACAGGATCTCGTTTCATTTTGATAGCGATGTCTCTGGCTGTTAGCGGCGGTGAATGTAACGTTTCAATTTGGAGTGTCGTAAGGGTTGGANTGCCTCATGACCATTTGGTAACACATGACTCAAAATGGCTCCTACTCCAAACGGTGACGCGTCACATATAATTGTTAAAGGCAAAGTCTCGTTATACTGCATTAAAACAGCATCTGAGATTAGTAAGTTTTTCACTTGTCGGAATGCGTGCTCCTCTTGGTGTCCCCAGACCCAGGTTGCTTTTTTGTCGAGAAGTCTATGTAGGGGCTCAGCTACAGTCGCTTCCTGGGGCAAGATGTTGTAAAAGTTAATGAGCCCCAGGAAAGCTTGGAGGTCAGTCTTATTCCTGGGTCTTGGGGCGTTTTTAATCGCTTTTAGTTTGCTATTAGTGGGGTGAATGCCTTGCTTATCGATTAGGTACCCCAGGAACTCTACTTTATCTGTACACAGTTGACATTTATTTTTTTTAACCTTTAGGCCCGAGTCTTTAAATTTCTGGAGAACCATTTTAAGACGCTTTTCTAGTACTTCTCTATTCGGGGCCGCAATTAAAACGTAATCAAAGTATGGCACGACCCCCTTGATCCCTTGCAAGATTCTCTCCATCAGTCTTTGAAAAATCCCTGGGGCTACGCTCACTCCAAATTCGAGTCGGTTGCATTTAAAGGCGCCTTGGTGCGTAACGATCGTCTGTGCCTCCGCGGTTTTTTTATCTACAGGCAGTTGTTGGTAGGTCTGTGCTAAATCCAATATAGCGAAGACTTTTCTGCCCCCCAGGGAATGGAGAAGGTGTTGTACCACCAGCACGGGTAAGCGTTTTGTTGAAGGGCGTGATTCAGGGTGGCCCGGTAGTCCTCACAAATCCTTAATGATCCATCCGGTTTGATGGGTGTTACGATTGGGGTTTCCCAATGGGCGTGGTCAGTTGGTTCTAAAACACCCTGGGCTATTAATTTATCGAACTGCTCGTCGATCTTTGGTTTAAGGGCAAAAGGTACCCGACAAGGCTTAAGGTGGATGGAGGCTACTTCAGGGTTAAGGTTAAATGATATCGGGGTCCCCTTGTACTCGCCTAGTTTGTCTGCAAAGATGTCCTGGAATTCCTGGACGAGGGCCTCCTCCCAGTCGTCGCTTCTGGTTTGGTGAATGCCGGCTACCTCGATCCCGAGTGGGGTGAACCATTGAAGGCCTAACAAACTAGGTCAGTCGCGTTTGACGACGGTCAGTGGTAACGACGCAGTATGGTTTTTGAATGATACTTGGACTTGGCTGGATCCAACAACCGGAATTCGGTTCCCCTGATAATCTTTGAGTATGATTCTTTGGGCTCTGAGGTCTTGACGCTGGACGGCAGGGATTAATTGTTTCAGGGTCTTCCAGGAAACCATCGAGAGGGATGATCCTGAGTCGACTTCCATCACGCAAGGCTGGTTTTCGATGGCGACCTTCACTCGGATCTTCTTTGCATCTAACAGTGAAGCGTGACCGATTGTAATGGTTTGGTGTGCCTCTTCCCATCTCATTGAAGTGGCCAGTGTTTTATTTCTGTAGGAGTGGTTGTTCCATTGGTGGTTCANAGTGGTTGTTCCAATAGTGGTTCAAATGTTCCCGACTCACAGGACGATTCCCTGTGGTCTGGTGGTAGTTGTTTCCCCTCTGAATTGGGCCGGATCCTTGCTTGCTTCTACAGACCTTCCCGATGTGGCCTCTTTTTCCACAGGAATGGCAGAGCGCGTCGAGGAATTTGCAGTCTGATCATGGGTGGTTTGCCCCACAACCCGCGCATTGGTGCGGTAGTCTTCGATTCCGCTGGTTGCATTGGTCACGTTCAGACCGGAGCCGGTTGACCTCCTCCTCATCACTTTCTGATGGTGATTCGAGGTCCTCGTGGTGGGTCGCTGTTGTGTGCCTCTCTAGGCGAGGTGAGGTATCGCTGGCGAGTTGACGGAGCGGTGCGTTGGTGCGGCGCATTCGGGCGGCCGACTTCCTGGTTGCTTCTGCTGCAGTAGTGTCCTTGATGACATCGGCAAGATCGATGTCCCCTTTGGCCATGATCTTGTTCTGCACAGTGTGGTCATCTAATCCCAGAATTATTTGGTCTCTCAGAGCTTCTTCGAGGTCTGTAAACCCACAGAGGCCTCCCAGGTTCCGGAGGTCCGCGATGAAATCTGCAGCGCTCTCTCCTTTCCATTAGTCCCTCTGATAAAACTCATGTCTTTGGACAAGCGTTGGTATGGCGGGTGCAGAGTGAGCCTGTAGAAGGAGCGCGAGGACATCCCAGTCCATGGATTTCACCTCAGCCGGTTTCGCTAGTGCCTTGGCCATCTTAAAGATGGCAGGTCCGCAATGGGTCAGGAACACTGCTCGCTTTTTCCCCGTAGTGGCATCCTTCAAGTTGTTGGTCTCCAGAAACATCTGGAACCGGTCTATGTACGAGTCCCAGTCTTCTTGTGCCGGGTCAAATGGAGCGGGTGGTATGGCGCCGCCGGACATGGTTTCCGTTGTCGATGTGCCTTCAGCCACGTGCTCTGTTTGGTGCTCTGTAGTGTTCAGTCAGCTCTGATGTCTCCGCATCCCATCCTCGTCGCCAGTGTTACGTTCTGCGCATGGGCGCAAGGAGCAGAGATGAGGCAGTGAACAGTGAATTTCAACTCTTTATTGAACATTCACTATGTTCAGAGCAAAAACCCTAGGGCAGCAGCAGCCCTTTTATGAGGTAGGCTGCTGACCTATTAGCCAATGAGAAACATGGAAGTGTTAAACCCTTGAACCAATGAGAGTTGGCCCGTTAACAGCCAATCAGATTTCCCAGAAGGGACCAATCCGATATCGCTATTATTGGCCAATCAGAAGTGCAGGATTAGAACCCTGCTTTTTCTTTAGGTTGTTAAAACTTTATTAAACACCTTTATTAGTTTGTAACAGGCACCCTTGTCTTGTTCCTTTTCTTATATTGATACAGTCTGTCAGTTCTCCCTCTAACATTACCTTTGCCATTTGCTTATAGTATATAGCTTCTATTGCTTGAATAATTTTCTAGCAAAACCCATCTGTTCCAACACTAATAACATGAATCACCAATTGACATTATCAAATGCCTTCTGTGCATCTAGAAATATCAGAGCCATTTGTTTTTCAGGATGTGCCTCGTAGTATTCCAAGGTGTCCAAGATTACTCTCATATTATTTTTGGCAGAAATCAATTTTGATCAAGATGGATACAATTATTTAAATATTGTTTAAGTCTTTCTGCCAAAATTGAAGCAAAGATTTTATAATCTGCATTTAGTAGAGAAATGGGTCTATAGTTCTTAATTTGTAATGGGTCGGCCTCCTCTTTTGGAATAAGTGTAATATAGGCTTCTAACCATGATTTAGGTATCTTCTTATTTAACATAACTTCATTCATAACTTCTAATAATGGAAGATTCAATGATTCTTGTAATGTTTTATAAAATTCTGCCGGAAGTCCATCTGGGCCTGGTGCCTTTCCATTATTTTGCTTCTTGAGTGCTTCAGTTAACTCCATCATCGTTATATTGCTTTCTAACATTTTTTCAGTCTCTTTAGGTATCTGAGGTAAATTAGCATTCTGTAAGTACTCTTTAACTCTTTCCTCATCAATATTCTCTTGCATGTATAATTTCCCATAGAAGTCTCGAATGATTTCCTTCTTCTCTTTGCTACCACGGCAAACTTGGCCTTGGTCATCTATTAATTGCAATATTTTCCTTGATTCTTTCTCCTTTCTCAATTTGTATGCTAACCATCTACCTGGTTTGTTTGCGTCTTCAAAATAGTTCTGTTTAGCACCTCTAATTTTCTGTGCTAATTCTTCTTTTTCTATTTGACCCATTTTATGTTTAACTATATCCATTTTTAGCTTGATGTCCTTTTTCTGTGGCATTTTCTGTAGCTCTTTTTCAAGTCTTTTATGCTCATTCTCTAGGGCCTCTAACATATGCCTTCATTGTAACCCATACATTCTGAATTGATGTATCTTCTTTTTTGTTTTCTCTAAAGAAAAAAGCAAATTCTTTCTCCATCCACTGTGTGAGATCTTTTTCCTTTAAAATAGTATTATTTAATATCCATCTAGATCTTCTTTTTTGTCCTTTCCATTTAATTGTCATTGGATTGTGATCTGCCCAAGTACTTGTTTCAATATTTATTTCTTGAATGTTAGATATTAATTCTGTTGACATCCATATCATATCTATTCTGGACCATGATAAGTGTCTATTTGAATAGAAGGTGTACTGTTTAGTTTTAGCATTTCTTTCTCACTGGCGTCGCGATGATACGGCATGCGATCTTGGAGATCGCTGCTGATATCTTTGCTCCCGGATGTCCTATCGGATCTAAACCATCCCGAAGAGATGATGAAAGTGAAGAGCACATCCTGTTGATCCCAGGGATACTGCAAAGTCCCTGGTAGAAGCTCTTCTTGCCAACGGCAAAGAGGCAGCCATTAAAGCTGCTGAAGTTGGGACAGCTCCGAAACGGAAGAGAGCAGAAAGAGATAGTGTGCTGGTTTGGTGAGAACTGTTTTTTTTTATTCTAAGATCTGAAATGACACCCTAAGGAAAAGAAAGAATCTGTAAAAGTTTTGACAGAATTGATTAAGCAGCGATTTTAAACAGGAATGTCCAAATAATGTTTGTTTGTTTTTTTCTCATTGCTGGATTTTCTATATATGATCTTGTATTTTGAAACTGGACTGGTTTTTTTGTTTATATCTATTTTTTTCTTCTCCTTTTTGATTTTGTAATATTTTAGGCTAGAGTCTCCCTTTATTTTTTATTTTTTAAAAAATATCTTTTTCTTTTTTTATTAATTCTTATTATATCCTGTTCGGAAAAGGAGGGGGAAAGTGAGAGCAAAGAAACTTTTTAACACTGCCCACTAGAGGCTTGAAAATATTCTATTTCCCTGTGACCAGACAAAGCTGAGAAAGAAAGAACTGAGACTCTTTTTCAAGAACATTGCTATTTGAAAAGATAGAGGGAAGAGCATGAGAGAGTATTATTGCAGGTGCTCTTCTGGGTTTCTATCAACAGCTGGAGTCTGGTGTTGAAACGTAGGGGGGGGATAAGTTTTTGGAGAAGAGAATTATAATAAGAGCCTTGGATAATCAAACAAAGTGCAGTGTGCCCTTTTTACTTTTCCTAAGTTGTGCTATCCCTCCTCACCAGCTTTATTGTATTTTTTTAATCTTTTTTTTTTTGGTAATAACTATTTGGATTTTTGGCTTTGTTGGAGCTTGTCTTTGTTTTTCTTTTTCTTTTTGGAAGTCCAATCTCTACATTTGCTTTTTATTTCAAAGGGAAAGCCTTAAAAGCCTTTTTTTCCCCCTTTCCTGGTATTTTTGTTTTTTCACCTACCTTTCTGTTTTATTTTTATGCACTTTTTTCTATTTGAGACCTTTCAATTGGATTAAAGTGTTGAAGAACCTGAAGAATTTTTCCTTTTCCTTTTTTTTCTTTTCTTTTTCTAAAGTCTTTTTCTTTATCTAACCATTGATTGGATTAAGGTACACAACAACCTGAAGAAATTTTGTCCTCCCCTTTTTTTTCTTTCTTTTTATTATTATTATTGGGCTTCTTTTTTCTACTATTTTTATTTTGAACTATAATTGGTTACTTCACAATTGGATTAAGGTTTAGAAGAACCTGAAGATTTTGAATTGCTTAAAATGAGTAGGAAACTAACAGCTCCTGGTTCTTCAACTTCTACTACTTCCTCTCCACCATCTGGAGGACAACGTTCAATACAGACAATGTTAAAGCAAGAAAAAAAAAACAAGAAAAAGTGACTCTGCAGATGATTATGCAAGGAATATTCAAAATATTCAAGCAAGATCAGAGAATATTGAAAAGAGAATAGAGAACATTGAACAAAGAACAAAGAACACTGAACAAAGAACAGAGAACATTGAACAAAGAACAGAGAACATTGAACAAGAACAGGGAAAACTGATGAAAAAGTGGAGAACATCCAACAAATGATGTTCATTGGAGAGATTCCAAAAAATGGAAGAAGAAGATAAAGAGACAAGAAGACAAAAGGACAAAACGTAGCTGAGATAATGATAGAAATACTGGCTGGAGCTTTGGAAATAACTCAAGAGAAGATGATGGATGGAATTGATGAGGTTTATCGAGTTTTCACGAGATGCGATGAGAAATAGCTTACCAAGAGAAGTTCACATTAGATTTACAAAGAAAGCCAAAAAAATGCAAATATTGCAAGTGGCAAAACAGAAAACATTGAAATATAAAGACAAGGAGATTGTGGTCTTGAAACAAATACCCAGAAGAGTGAGAGAGATGAGAATACCGATTCCTGACTAAAGTGCTACTTTAAAAAGAGGTGAATTATAGATGGCTGATTCCAGAAGGTTTAATGTTCACATGGCAAGAACAGAGACATAGAATTGACTCAATTGAGAAAGCGAAATTATTTTATACAGAATTTTTTAGAGGGAAAGAGGAAGAGGCAGAAAAAGAAATCTCACTAATTCAATTCCAAGAGGACTGCCAAATGGAGACTGAAAAAGAAGAAGGCGCAGTAGATGGAAAGGTGGAAGCCAAAGAACAACGTGAACTAAGATCTATGAGAGCTGTTAAACCTAACTACAAAATATAACCATGGAAGAGAAAAAATTGATTACAATTAATATAAATGGACTTAATGCAGCTATTAAAAGAAGGAAAACCTTTCATAAATTAGAGAAATTAAAATTTGATATAATTTGTCTACAAGAAGTACATATTGAAGAACAATATGAACAATTGTTGGTACAGCCAAAACTTCCTTGACCCAATGTAAGAATAGAGGAGTGGTTTTATATATTAAAGAGACCACCCCAGCAAAATTGATCTATACCGATGATGATGGAAGAATACTAATGGTGGAAATAATGGACAATAATATGAAAACACTTCTGATTGCAATTTATGCTCCGAATGACAAACAAGAAGAATTCTACAAAAAATTACATATGAAAATAATTGAACTGGACTATGCTAATATAGTTATGATGGGAGATTTTAATGGAATTGTAGACAATAAATTGGACTATACAGCACAGAAAACAATAAAGCAAAACAGAAAGACTCTCCCTAAATCTTTTTTTAAAATGGTAGATGAAATAAACTTAAAAGATACATGGAGAGAAAGAAATGCTAAAACCAACTTTTCTTTTTTAAAAACAACTAGTTTATGTATGATAGAATTTTGTTTTTGCGAATTAGTCTTAATTATACAAGAAGTTGCTTTGTGTCTTTATGAAGTTTTCACAGTCAGCTCCAGAAGCACACAGCAGGCCTCATAATGGATTTCTGAGAACAACAGTTACTGGCCTATAGTAACTTAGAGAATAGCAAAACTTCAATTTCACTGTGTCTGTAACCATTAACTCAATACTTAAAAGCTTTATGTTGAGTGGGGAGATATTTTTTTTAAATGAGAATTTAAAGCAAATATACACATTAAAAACATTTAGGGAAATGGATTGGTTTACTTTTGGACTATAAGATTCAGCTAGTCTTCAACTTATGACCACAATGGTCCCCCAAATTTCTGTTGCTCCGCGAGACAGTTGAGTGAGTTTTGCCCCATTGTATGACCTTTCTTGCTACAATTATAAAGTGAATCGTTGTACTTGTTAAGTTAGTAACATGGTTGTTAAGTGAACCTAGCTTCCCCATTGATAGTTCTTGTCAGAAGCTCACAAATGGTGATCGCATGACCCTGGGACACTGGAACCCTCATAAATGTGAGCTAATTGCTAAGCATCCAAATTTCGATCCCCTGATCATGGGGATGCTGCAATGGTGTGAAAAATGATCAGAGGTCATTATTTTCAGTGCTGTTGCAATTTTGAATGATCACTAAACAGATGGTTGTTGTCATGCCCCTGGTGGAGACTGACTCTGAGGGAGAGGAGGAACAGCCTACAGGGAGTGGAAGTGTGGCGGTTGTGGAGGAGGTTGTGGATGAAGCTGTGGAAGGGCAGAGGCCTGCTAAGCAGTCAGAGGAGGACCCAGGCCCATCTCCTCTCCATTCTAGGGCACGCAGGGAGGAGAGGATAAGGGAGAGACATGGTCTACTCAGAAGGAGAGAGCCTTGATCCTCTTCATAGGCTGCAGCTATGACAACCGAATAAGAGGTTGGACATGCGTACAGGCAAATGCTGGAAACAAAGTGTGGAAATATCTCTAGTTTATGGTTCCATTCTGAGTTTGGCGTCGTTTCCAGTGTGTGTTATCTATGTCCTCCTGCCCTTATCTTGCCTGCTTTGTGTTGCTTTTTTCCTTCTTCTTGTAACTGTTTGTGTGGGAGTTTTTTGTGTTCTGTTAAGAATATTCAGAGCTTGGAAGCAAAGTGAAGAAATAAAAGGGGCTTCACCTGTTTTCTATGACTATGTTTGTTTTGTATCCCAACCTAGGTCATGAGAATTGTAAGTCAAGTAAGACTACCTGTACTCCTGTTTCCCCAGGGGCACTAACAGTTTGTAAACCAACAAGGATCTTAAAAATATTAGTATTGCCAGCAAAAAAAACAAAAACAAATAAGCACATTAAAATGCTTTAGAAAGACACACACCTGCTGAATTTTATTCAGGTCTGTCAAGGAATCATGTACAATGAGTCACATAAAATAACCCTGGATCGCTCCCCAGCTTATTCCACTTTAAGGAGGAATTGACTCCCTTTCCTAACATCTTCGACTTTAGAAATTTGCTCCCGCTGATTATATGGCCGGGCAAAGGGTGCACATAATATCAGAGAAGACTTGAGATTTCCCTATACTAGATTAGTTGGTGGAAATTCAGAAATTTCAGAAAACTCAATTTCTCTTAACATGTAGGTCAACTAGTAATCTGTGGAAGCCAAGCAGCCTGAATTGAAGAATAGAAGTCTAAGATATTTCCTCTACAATGTCATGTTCTTTATCTTTGCCCTCTGCATTATCCACAGGTGTGATATTTTGATCGGGTATGATATTTTGATCGGGTGTGATATTTTGATCAGGTGTGATATTTTGATCGGGTAGGATATTTTGATTGGGTAGGATATTTTGATCGGGTAGGATATTTTGACTGGGTGGGATATTTTGATCGGGTGGGATATTTTGATCAGGAGTATCAGATATGGATTTTTTCTCCTCTGTTAAGTCATGTTCAGCATTGGTGCTTTCTATAAGAGCAATATCTGTCATTGACTTTCTCTCTTCCACGTTGTCAGATTCTTTTGTGTTGCCTTCATCATGGTCTACAGAAAATGCAGCGCTTGGCTCTTTTTGTTCAGAAATATCTGATTGCAAAATTTTCACTATTGTGATTTTCTGATTATCATCTGCCTGTGCATTTTTCAAGACACTCTGGTCAAATGAACTGCTGTGGAGTTCAGTGAAATCACTATATGTAGCTGAACTTGAACTCAGCTGTCCTGAGAAGTATGGTGTTGTGGATTCAGATGTTTCATCATCAAAATAGCTTCGGTACTTTCTTCTCCACCTAGAATCAGCACCAACAAGCCCAGTCACATCCTTAAAAGGCTTCCGTTCCAAGAGGGCGTATTCACTCGGAAATACTGTCAGGAGAAATAAAGACTTTCAACTTCAAGAGATAATGTATTTTTAACATAAGCCAATAATAATAATAATAATAATAATAATAGTCAACAGTGACAAAAGAAAACAAAAGTAGTACCAATAATAATAAGTGCCTTAGGTACAATCCCAAAAGAATTGGAGAACCACTTGAACATTGGATATTCAAATAGTTCAAAATAACAGGAATCAATAGAAACATCAGAAATGTTGTATAAAGATCTATAGCACAATGGAAGAACAGTTACTAGTCAGTGGTGATTGACTAAATGAGATCAACATCAAGAGAGAAATTTTTCAAGGAAACCCACTTTTACCACATTACTGTTTGTCATTGCACTGATTTCTGGGTCAACAATACTGAGCAAGTCATGCCATGGCTTTAAATATCAAAACCTCCTTTACATGAACAATAATCTGAAATAGAGTCACTGCTCAATGTTGTCTATATATACAGGACAGATATTGCAATCATGTTTGGACTGACAAACATACCACTCTCACCATCAATGAGGAAAATGGTGAAAACTGAACGAATCAAGAGACTCTATGGAAATAATATTAAGAGTTTGGAAGAAGATGATCACTACAAATACCAAGGCATCCTTCAAACTGACAACATCAAGCACACTGAAGTCAAGAAGAAGGTTAGAAGTGAATATTTCATGAGAATAAATGGGAGGAATCCAAACCCAGTGGATAAAATACCCCTGAGGCAATTAACATTTAGGCAGTTCTAGTCATTAGATACACAGCTGAACAGGAAGGTGAGAAAAATAATGACAAGGAATCATGGCCTTCATCCATGTAGTAATGTTGACAGATTCAACTTATTAAGGAAAATAGATAGGTGTGAAATGTTATAAGTATGCAGTTGCAGAAGAAAAAAGGCACTTGAAGAGTATCTAAAGGACAGGAAAGAGGGCAAATTGAAACTATGTAATGAAGGGTTACCAATTACTAAAGATAGCAAACCGTTTGTAAGAAAGACCAAATGAAGAATAGCAAAGAAATGTGGCAATGAAAAGTATTACTTTAATTTATTTGGTAAATTTAAAAAAAACCAGGCAAAGTAGATAATAATGAGATTTGTAATAATTAAGAGCATAGAAGCTGATGAAAGAAACAGAGGAGCTAATTCTGGCTGTCGAAGACTAAGCTTTAAGAACAAATACATACAAAGCCAAAGTGGAGAAGGCAGCAATGGACAGTAAATGCAGCTTTTGCAAAGAGGTTGAAGAAATGAAAGCACCAACTGACCACAAACAACTTTAGCAACAATGGTTCATTGGAATAACTGCAAAAAGTACAATTTGCCTGCAAGCAAGAACTGTTGAGACTATAAAATAGACAAAATAACAGAAAGAAAAGAAGCTAAAGTGGTCTGGTACCCTAAAATTCAAACAGATAAGTGCTGCTACATCAGACTTAACAAATATCAATAAGAAAACAAAACAAAAGGCTGGGGAGTAGACATTGCAATATCTGAAGACAGCAGAATAGGAGAGGAAGAAAAACACAAAGACCTGAAAAAAGGAGTAGAGCAACGGTGGCGAAAGAAAGCAAAGGTTGTATCAATAAGCTTGCAATCCCACAACACCTGGAGCACCACCTCATTACTGGCATTGAAAAAATCCCCAGCAGCTAAATGCAAAAGACAGCTTCCCTTGCAACCATTTAACATCCTGTGATAGCACATTTCTCACCATCAAGGAACATCTGCCTATCCCATGTCCTTATGAAAGACTGAATAGGAGGTGGATAAAAATGCCAAATCAAGTCTGGATGGCTGTGTGATAAACCACAATAATAATTTATTAAATTGGTATGCTGCTCAGTTCCCAACTACTCTGATCAATTTACAAATTGTTAAAAAACCTTTAAAATTGAATTAAAATAACAATAAACTACCCCTTTCCCAAAATGGTGAAAGCAGAAATCTGGAACTAGGGAAGAGAAGAGAAGGAAGATCAATCATCCTCATCAAAGGCTTGGGTGAAGAATCCCCAAATATTGTATTATAATGAGAATGCAATATATTTTTCAAAGGTAGGATTTTTAAAGGATTGCAGAGAAGATCTACAATAAAGAAAATATTTAAATATCAATTGCTGCTTATCAAATCAAAAGGAACAAAATAACGTTCAATGGAGAGAATATTTTTTATTCCCATCCCCCTTTTCTAAAATACTAATTTTTGTTGGCTTTGTGCCCAGTCCAGTAAAGACAATGGATATTTGTATGTGATTATGCAACTCTCTCTTTAGAAGCTTTTCATTATGGAATTTGCCAGCTAAATGAATAGCAGAAGCATCAATATATCAAAAATCTTAAAAAGGTAGGCATTCCTAAGGAAATTCTCACAGATCAAGGATCTAATTTTCAATCAGCTCTGGTATCTTTACCCTGATTCAACGACAAGCCCTTATCATCTGCAGATAGATGATCTTAGTAAAAGAATGCTTCAAACCCTTCAGAAATATGTGGGTCAAGGTTCCAAACAACTGGAAGCCTTTTTTTCTTTAAATCCGACATAGGTTTGGCTCAGTTGTACAATTCAAATTTTTTACTACTGGTTCTGTGAGCGTGGCTTGGTAGGCGTGGCATGGCTTGGTGGGTGTGGCTTAGTGGGTGTGGCAGAGGAAGGACACTGTAAAATCTCCATTCCCATCCTACTCCAAGGGAAGGATACTGTAAAATCCCCATTCCGTCCCCACCCCACTAACCTGTTTTCCAGCTCATTTCTCCTGTGCAGGGCAACAAAAGAAGACCCAGCTGATCAGCAGAGAAGGCAGAGAATAGATGGGGGTAGGGCCAGTCAGAGGTGGTATTCCTAACTACTCAAAATTTCCACTACCAGTTCTCCAGAACTGGTCAGAACCTGTTGAATACCATCTCTGGTTTGGCTGCCATTTCTATTGTTTACATATCGGGAAATCCCACAAACATCCACTGGATTTACCCTCTCTAAGCTACTCTATGGGAGGCAACCTCAAAGGAGGTTAAAGAAGGCTGGTGTAAAAATTTAGACAATCTTAATCATTTAATATAATATGCATATATGTGTATATAATATGTACATATGTATATATAATATGTATATGTTTTCTGAGGTTCTCGCGGGTATTTATATGTGGATCTTTGGTTATTCGGGTTTTCTCCCACGTAAGATTGGAAGTATCTAGGCAACGTTTCGATGAAGTCTCATTCATCATCTTCAGGCTTGGTCTTCAGCTCTGTGCTTCTCAGAGTGATGTGAGCTTGGAGCTGCTTCTTCCTTTTAACTGCTAGTGGGGGTGTGACTTGATTGGGTGGGGGCTTGGCTGTGTTCTGATTGGCTGGGGGTGTGTTCTCATTGGGTGGGGGCTTGGCTGTGTTCTGATTGGGTGGGGGGTTGACTGGAGGCGTGTTCTATTCAGGTGGGGGCTTGGTTGTGCTCAGCTTAGTCTTAGTTGCTGGGGGATTTGAGCTGGTGAGCTGTGATCTTGCTGTTTGGCTTCGAGTTCGTGGTCGTGCTGCATCTTCATGGTGGGGGTCAGTTCGCTTCATGTATGGCTCAGAGGGGTTTGAAGTGGGTAGTGATGCAGCTGCAGTGCAGCTTCTGGTCCGTGGTCGTGTTTTTATATATGTACATTTTATATATGTATACATATATACATATTCTATATACGTGTGTGTTTGTGTGTGTGTATGTATGTGTGTGCATATATATTTGCACCCACTAGAAATTTAGTCAAGAGCCAAATGAAATTAGGCATTTTTCCTTCAGAAAGAGTGAATGGTCCAAAAGGGAGGGGAAAAAAGTATAGAGGCCGAGCAGATAAAGCTATAATATAATATAATATCAATAAAAAAGACAATATAAACATATAAAATATAATATAAAAATATAAATATAATATAAAAAAGACGTCTACATGCTGCCCATTAACAGAAAAACAAGAAATCTCAGAGAGAGGTGACTTAAGACAGAACAAGTTTAAGAAAGAAAGTTTGATGTATTCTAGCAATACTATCAAGCATAGTACATAGGTAATTGTAATATACTAGTAGGTAATAGTTGTAATAATAATAGATTAATATGCTGAATCATACATAGTTTCACAACTCAGGTTGACTTCAAGTTTTTCCAGTATAGAGTACAGTAATTGTCATAATTATCATAGTTACTATCATAGTTACTATGATCATTATGTAGTAATAGTATAGAGATAACAACAGAATAGGATATAGGAAGCATTCACGTATTAATGCGTAATTTTTATGTTTGTTTTTATAAAATAAAACATCTCCCAACCTATATAGGGAAATATAAAGAAACCACCTCTCCAAAGTTCAGTCTTTTGTGTCTCTCTTGAGTATGGGTCACTCTAATTGAGTATAGTTTAACAAAGAACTTAAAACATTCTGAAAGAGATAATTTCTCTGTAAAAAACCAGAGTGTTAGGTTTAGGATGGAAGTTGCAAAGGTCAACATATTATTATATTAGTATATTAATTCACTTGCAAGAACAAGATGGAACTGAGCACTAAGAACTGATTCCACAGATTGACTAAGAGCCACCAGACAACTCACTTTCTTCTTCAGGATGTTTCTGTAGTTCCCTTACAGCCAGAAGAAATTCCTTGAAGTTCAAAAGCCTGTTCTCTACATAAGGAGAAGAAGGAATGTTGTCATCCCTAGCATTTGCAAATAACTTGAATAGATTTCTGAGCATGATTCAAAATCCTACTTCAAACTTTTATAAACCTAAACCAGCTAAGACCATCATAACAGTAGGAGCTATTTACCCAGATTAATGCTGGATGGTCTGCCCTGAGATACTATTTTGATATGAGATTCCTCTTAGGCTGGATCATTTGTGGAGTGCGGGGCGGGGGGGAATGTCAAATGGAGATACTCACTATTAATACGAGTGCATTTTAGTGCATCATGCATAGTTTCACAACTCAGATTGACTTCAAAGTTTTCCAGGATTAACCTCAGATCATCAATACAAACCATATCTTTCTTTATTTTCTTGAAAGCCCAGAGGGTATTCTGGAAGCCTAGAAGAAACACAGGAGAGAAAGACAGCAATAACTGATGCTTCCATGCAGAGAGATGGAGATACTGAAATCATGCATTTTCAACCCTTTCTTTAAAAGCCATAGATGTGTCATACCTACCCTATATCTAATTCATCTCGTTCAAGCAACACAAGCATCTGTCTGACTTTTATGAGGCAGTAAGGGGAAGAAAAGGGATGCAATAATATTGTTGATACCTCCATGGTCAGGCTGACAACTAGTGAAGAACAAGGAGACTTCATATGTTTGTGTATTGTGAGAGAATGAGCTCTGCAGATTCCAACTTCAACCATAGCCAATACCTTCTATCCTAAAGCGCCTTGCCAGCAAGAGTAGTAGATCCCAAAGGAATACAGATTTGAAATGCATCCCAAGAGTTCAGCTTCTTGTTCAGCACTGTGGCAGAGGGCATGATGGATAGTTACTTCAACTGAAAAGTAAAGGACGGGATAACTACAAGAGTCTCTGTTCTCTCAACTTCTGAGGCAGAGAAAGGGGGAAACAAATGCTAGCTTCTATAGCAATGATTAGTAGTTGTAGCTAAGGGTGAAGATGACATAGAGGGCAAGCCAACTGACTTCAGCCAACTGTTGCTATGGACACTGAAGTTTAAAATACGAGCTGGGGTGAACAAAAAAAACCTGATAGAGTTGCTACTGTGATTTGATTAGACAGATATAAATATAAGGCATGGCAAAAGGCAGAAGACGAAAATGAGAGGAAAAGCTTGCTTTGCTTTTAATTAATTACTCATAAATCAAGAGACGAAACATGAAAAGTATGACTTTCCTGTGCAGGCTTCCTTCTCTCAATTGAATGTCAGAAATCTATAGAATACATTTTCAAAAATCTATACAATAATTTAAGATGTGCTCAAGCAACCTTATTCTTAATTTAGCTATGTCTAACATCAAGAGAGTTGGGTGATTATTCCATCATAAATGACATTAGCTATGAAAGCAACCAAATAGTAAATCATGTAACAAACTGAACAAAATAAAGAAGTCAATCAGAATTTCCTCTTTGCTCTTATTGAAGGGCAACCAGTTTTTATTCTCATTCAGCTAAAAACATAAAATAAAACAAATATGCACATTATCACAAGAGTGATGTTTGTTTTTTTATATTTAAAAAAGGAAAAGCAGCAGATATTTTTCAGGTGATAGAAGTACAAAGAGAGATAAAGAAACAGAATTATGCCATACAGTAACAATGGTGCAAACATTTTTCCTTGTTATTGCCTCAGTTTTTGTTCTCATACCTTCTGTTTGAGAAAATGGTGAGGTTCTATTCACAACTTCCAAAAACTCTGATAAATTCACAGTCCCAAGTACTGTAAGAAAGAAGAAAGACTACAAGTGGGAGTGACATAAATACATGCAGATAAGCAGGTTGACAGACAGTGTAACAGTTGGGGTGTATAAGATGTGACCCTTCAAACTTAGTTGATGAACTAGGAAGATCTACAAAGTAAGCATAAAGGATAAAGGGAAGGCTAGATCAGGGCATCTAGAGAAACATTATAGGGTTGGGCATGTATGCACACACACACACACACATCTCCACTGGCCAAATATAGAACATACATTGGATCACTTGAAAATATTCAGTCAGCATGACTTATTATAATGGCTGAATGTCATATATTATGCGCAATTAAAATGTGATATATTTGGTTCTGACTCAGTGGATTTTGTAATTCCATTCAACTGGCGTGTATGCACAATACAGGTAGCCATATCAAGTAAAGATGTATCTGACAATTAGCACAACATGCTAAATTGGATTAATGTTAACCTTGTTTTGGTTCAAAATGTTCAGTGTACTCAGATTGTTTGATTAGTTTATTATTCAATTTGCAAATCTAAATACTGTAATAGACTAATCCAGACATCAAGTTAAACATATTGTATAAATGCAGAAGCAGTCCAACATACCAGATAATGGTTCTAAAAATTCTACACTAGGTTAAATTATTTTCTTATCCCCAGACTGTAATTTATTCAATGATCTAAGTATGCAGGAAACCTGCCTGTCATTTGCACAACCTCCATTGCACAGGGCTAATAAGTCAGACAAAATGAAATTGATGCATACATTGACATAATCTTCTAATTTCATGACGATATTAGCTTTCCCCAGATAGCTTGCACTATGAATTAAATAACTGCTAACAACGCAAAAGCCTTTGGATCAGGGTTATCACATACCATCCACATTCATTAACTGAAGAGCACAATACATCTCATCTCTGGTCACTAGGATCTTGAGAGTGTGAAGTACAAATAGGAGTTTGCTGACAGGAACTCTGTCACACTTCATGATGTTGAAAACAGTGCAAATTCTAGAGAGCCCTGAGCACACTATACAATCTGAAAAGTAAAATACCATGCATTAATTATTTCCACAACTGGCTGAAATTGGATAGAATTGAAGGCAAAGCTACACAAAGAATGGACAATGATCTGTTCTGAGTCTTGTGAAAACCCCTTGTTCAGTAATAGTGCAACCCTATAGCAGAGCAAGAGATGTGCACTTTTACAGTCTTGAGGGCATATTTTGAGGGCAAAATAATAATTTGTTAATGCCTGTGGTGGCAGAAATTGTTCCACTCCAAATTCTCCAGATGGCAAATATTTTCCAGAAGAAAAGAGCCACAGAAAGAAACTTCTAGTTCAGTTTTCTCTGAAGATTTGATTGGACTGTGAGAGAATTAGTGTTATATTCAAGAGTGATGACAGCTTCTAAACGTTTTGGTAGTATGAAAAAAGATGAAAAAAATAAGAATGAAAGTAGAATAAGTGCAAGAAAAACAAATATGTTTATGAAATATATCAAAGATAGACTCATCTACTGACAGAAGTAATGGAACAGAGTACAGTGGGATAGAAATTAGGCAGAAGAAAGATGGTTCTGGAAACCACATAAAACCGAGTGAACAGAATGAAGTTAAAGAGAACCTCAAAAGTGTGTGGATTCAAAACACACTGATGGATTATTTTGGTGTTTACTTTTTTTTAATGCCACTTTAAGTTTTCATTACTGTTCCCTTCCCCCACTTTTCCTTTTTTGTTGTAATTTTGTTAACTTTTTATTTTTTGAAATTTAATAAAATTATTTTTTAAATACTTCCAGAAATGGGACAAGGAGATAATATTATCTTATATGACTATTAAAATTAGGACTTAAAATTAGCACTAAGCAGAATTTATCTTAGCTGGAGACCAAATCAGTACATTAATGGTAAAATATTCTGTACAGTATGCCCAAATTCTAGGCATCCCCGTCTCATTTTTCTCTTGGACCATAAAAATTATTTCTAGAATCCTGTGTAATTACAATATTTCTGCTAAGCCTGTAGTGTTGATCTCATAACTGAAGTACTCTCAAACGTTGCATGTTTTTAATCACAGTATGTATTATTATTTTGTCCAGTTTAATTTATTCTGTTGTGAGGCAGTTTTGCAAAGGGGTGTATGCAGGGTTTCAGTATAGTAGTGCTTGAATGAAGAAGTACTATGGGGGTCATTTATGATCATGAAGCTCTTCACAAATGAAGCAATGTTCTATTTAAAACTATATTTAATTATATATGAAGATCCACTACAGATAGTCCTTGAGTTATGATCACAATGAGCCTAAAATTTCCAAGCTAAGCAAGACAGTTGTTGAATTTTTCCTCATTTTGCAACCTTTGTTGTTAAGTGAATCAGTGAGATTATTAAGTTAGTATCATGACTGTTAAGTGAATCTGGCTTCCTCATTGTCTTTGCTTATCAGAAGGTCATAAAAGGTGATCCCATGACCATGGGGCATGGCAATTGTCATAAATACATGCCAGTAGCCAAATATATGAATTTTGATCATTTGACCATAGGGATGCTACAACAATGAAAACAGTGAAATACAGTCATAAGTCACTTTTTTGAAAATTCAAGATTTTTAATAAGATGGAATGATTAGGATTTGTGTTTCAAAGAATGAATAAAAGCACTGTATATACTTTATATTATTTTAGGTGATAAACAAATCAAAAATCAAAAAGGAAAATAATTGTAGCTTGCCGAGTTTTTCACCAACACAGACTTCTTCGAATGAGACAAGGCCAGATCACATGAATTACCTTCCCAGGTTGTGTCCTTGATAAACTGGGTATTAATGTCTCTCCCCCTGTCATACACTGTTATGTGGACATTGTAGACAACGTTAGGCTTCCTGCCAAAACATGGATAGAAATCTGATTATCATTATAACCTCTGCGCATCTTTGTTCTTAAAGCTGGTATCTTCTAAACTGAATTTTAAACTTTCACATCTAGAAGCAAGTATCTACAGGAGTCTTTAAACTAGGGTGGAGTTGGGGTTGGAATTCCTGTCCTTAACCTATGCAATCATAAAGTGCAATGTTGTGTGACCACATTTCTTAGCAGCAACAATCTCCACAATCTCTATTGCTGTCATTAACTGAATCTCAGCAATCATTATGAGAGGACCCACCATGATCCATGTCATTCCCAATTCAATCCTTTCAGCCCTGAACTTTGCGAAGATAAGGGACTGTCTCATCTGCTGCCCCTTTATTTCTCTCCCCCTGCCTATCTTCCCCCTTCCTTTCCCTAACCCTTTTGACCATAATGCATAGTGACGATTCCATAGTGGTGATAGTACTGGAGCTGAAGTAGAAGCCCGGGGTTAGGGGTGGCTGTCTGAGACTACTGAAGGCCCCAGGTCTCTGCCTCAGTGCTGGTGCTGCCACCACTGCTGAAGAGTTGTGGGAGCGTCATCGCTTGAGACTTTCAAGAAGAGATTGGATTGCCATTTATCTGTGGAAGTGCTGCTGCACAAAATGGTCAGAAGGACAGAAATTGCATGGGGGGAGATAGGCAGTGGGAGTATTTGAAGTGGGGATAAGTTTCTGCAGGCTGCCAAGCCCTTGAATTTTGATCACATGATTCTGTGGATGGTGCAATGGCTGTGCAGGTTGACTGGATGTAAATACTAGTCATGCAGTACTGCTGTAAATTTGAATGGTTGCTGAATGAAAAGATACTAACTGTATCTGTAGTATCATAGTAAACGAATTTGGGATTGTATCAATTTCCTCATCTCTAACAGATTTGATTGTTCTCATGCTTGGTATTAAGAAACCCATCCATTTCTGACTTTTTCTCTCTCTTCTTTTAAAGTACTGCTGTTTTTCACAAAAATTCCTGACAGGTTACAGCATACGAAAAAAACAAGCAGTACGACTGAATAATGACTAAGTGAATTAAATAAATTAAAACGCACGGAATAAAAAACACTATTAAATAAATAATAAATTATGAATTACTTCCATAATAACCAGAGCACAAAGCAAGATACTTTCTCTGGAGGAATTTGGTCTTTAAAAGCTTCTGGAAAGCAATCAACAGTAGGGCAAGTCTAACTTCTGGATGAAGGCAGTTTATAGAACTGGGGCCATGAATAGGGTCTTCTGGACTTGACCCACTTAATATGCAGAATGGAGGGATTACCAAGAGATTTACTGCAGTACATCATTTTTTGAATCATTAGTGTCTGCTCCTATGAAGACCCAAAGTAATAAATATAGGTCATTAAGCCACAATCCAAGCTTTGCCCTTTTTACTAGCAATGCAACATTGCAAACAAATGGATAGAGTTTGCATTACAATGCTTTAACTCATGCCCCTTGCACCTTCCTCTTGATTTGTATGGTCAATGCCTCAGCTTTCCTGTCATTCCACTATGCTCATATATACCGTGTTTCTCACATAATAAGGCCGGGCCTTATTTTTTTTTTGACCCCGGAAAAAACAGCTAGGACGTCTTTTCGGGGGTGACTTAATTCCCCCCCCCATTTGTATCCTCGGGTGGGTGGACCGGAGGCGACAACTTGGATATTCGGGAGACCTTTGGGTTCAGGCCACTGTTGCTTTCCCTCCTCCCTTGCTGCCGCGGTGTTTGGCGCAGCCACGTGGGGCCAGTCAGGGCTCCTCCTTGCAACTGGAGCCCTGAGAAGACACTTGGCTTCAGGCGCTGCCATCTTCCCTTTGCTTTCGAAGGTAAAGCGAATTATTTTACAAAGCCTCCCCTGCCCGAGAGGGCAGCCAAACCCCATGTGGGGAGGCTAATTTCCCAGGGCCTCTTCCGTTCCTCCCTGACCTCCCTACACTGCGCGCCTCTGACGCGCCGGTCCCTTCAGCCCAGTGAGCCTTTTCACCTCAAAGAAAGGCCAGGCGGGCAGCTGCGGAGGAGCAGCAGTGGGTCCAAGCCGCTCGCAGCAGAAACAGCCACCACCCTTAGCCCGACGCAGGGAGAACGAGCGAGGTTAGAGCCCGCCAGCCCATCCTTCCCACCTCCGCGGCTCGGTTTCCCCTGCCAGTGGGTCCTCCTTTCGTGCGGAGGGCTGAAGGGGAAGGCACTTGCCCAAGAGGATCTCTCCCTCTCTCTCCCCGCGAGGTCAATGTCTGCTCTGTGGAGGAGAGGGCTGCAGCCGGTTCCTCCTGCTTGCTGAGAGGTGAAGAAGCCGCGGCTCGCCCGGCGAGATTTGGGAACGAGGGGCAGGAGGAGGCATGCACACACACTTTCCCAGCTCTGCCCAGCCCTCGCGGCCCTGGCGGGCAGTGAGCGCCACCCCGCCGGACCCTCCGCTCATCCTGCCAGGGCCGCGCCAGAGCCGTAAGGCCTGGGCAGAGCTGGGAAAGTGAGCCGCGGGTGTGTGCGTGCCTCCTCATGCCCCTCGTTCCCAGATCTCGCTGGGCAAGCCACGGCTTCCTCACCTCTCAGCAAGCAGAAGGAACCGGTTGCAGCCCTCTCCTCCACAGCGCAGATGTTGACCTCGCGGGGAGAGAGAGGGAGAGATCCTCTTGGGCAAGCGCCTTCCCCCGCAGCCCTCCGCACAAAAGAAGGACCTGCCGGTAGGGGAAACCAAGCCGCAGAGGTGGGAAGGACGGGCTCTAACCTTGCTCGTTCTCCCCGTGTCGTGCTAAGGGTGGTAGCTGTTTCCGCTGTGAGCGGCTCAGACCTGCTGCTGCTCCACAGCCACCCACCTGGCCTTTCTTTGAGGTGGAAAAGCTCGCTGGGCTGAAGGGACCGGCACGTCAGAGGCGCGCAGTATAGGGAGGTCGGGGAGGAACTGAAGAGGCCCTGGGAAATTAGCCTCCCCTCATGGGGTTGGGCTGCCGTCTTGGGCAGGGGAGGCTTTGTAAAATAATTCGCTTTACCTTCGAAAGCAAAGGGAAGATAGGAGCGCCTGAAGCCAAGTGTCTCCTCGGGGCTCCGGTTGCTGGGAGGAGTCCTGACTGGCCGCGCATGGCTGCGCCAAATGCCATGGAGTTGCTCTAAATGCTGCGGCAGTGAGGGAGAAGGGCAGCAAGGGAGAAGGGCAAGCAACGGTGGAAGGTCTCCCGATATGAAGTGCCCCACCAACGCAGGCAGTACCATATCTGGGCATGCAACAAAAGTACTTCCTAACGGCAAGCTCCCCCCACTTTCCCCCCCATTTCGCATGTTTAATATGGGCCTTAATTTGGGGGGAGAGGCTTAATTTGATTTTATGCCAATAAAACATGGTGGGACTTCCTTTTGGTGGAGGCAGTATTGTTGGAGAAACACGGTAGGTACCTGACAGGTTTGGAATAAAAAAACATTGTGCAGAGTTTTGGAAAGAAGTAATTATCCACACAAAAAAATATCAAGTGCATGACATAAGAAAAAGAAAAATAGCTATATTAATTTACTACCTCAATACTGTTTCATCCTTGCAAACCATCCTTATTATAATAACATACAGACACCATAATGCTTTCTTTCTTTACCTGCTAGGTATGTCTTACTATTTCTTTCTTGCCCATCCATATCTTTATAGTTTTGATCTTGAGAGATATTAATACATGCATGCTCAATTTATTACAGGCAAATTCCAGGAATGGAAATGAGAGATTATAGAGCCCAAAAACAGAGAAAGCCAAAACAGGGAGAACAGAAAGAACATCACAGAGGAAGAAAAATAAAAGGAGGTAGAACGGAGCATAAAGAGGGTGCCACTAACTTGCTCTTTTTTGCTGGTGTGGATCGTGAGACATGGCTGCAGAGAGAATAAAAAGTATTGTTGAGCTGCCACTCACAGTTCATCATTCAAGTACTTATATGTAGAAAAATTACGTGCCACAAATATTAAAGGCTGACTTTAAAGCTACTAGTAACTCAAATGTTAGTCTGTCTTTTGGTTTAGCATGTTCTGTGAATTCAACTAATTTGGACTGTTTTTCTCCCCATCCTTTGTTGGTTAAGCAAATCATGGCATAGCCTGATGACGTGAAACTCTAACCAATGCCTGTAATATGTGCCTTGTATGATTATAGATTTTGTTATGTGCCTAAAAATGCCTGACTAAGAGAATGAATAATCCTTCAGGTCACTTTAACTATGCAGATAAAAAAAAAACTATTAAGAATTACAGAAATGGCATAGGAACAATTACAATATCAAGGGGCAAGACGCTGACTTGAGTTCCTCCTCTTTTCTGTTTGCACCACTAATCTTGCAAAATATTGTGCAAAATTAGTTATGGAGAAACATTAAAGAAGGGAAGGAAACTACCAGCCAGAATGTTTTAAAACAAAAAGAAAAATTAGATGTACATCAGATATATTAATTAAATTGTAAAATATCTTTAAAGGAAGATTTTCCACTGATGGAAATTTAAAAAACAAATAACCCTCCACCCCCCACCCACCCCCCAACATTTGTTACATTTACTCCCCAGATTTAAGTGTCCAATTGTTTTGGCTTCTGTCAAGGAAAAATCTGGAACAGAAAATGTAGCAGGCAGTGGAAGGAAGGAAGAATGGGTAAGTTGGCCCATTACAAGCTGTAAAGGGTTTTTACCTGGCAGAAGAACTGGCACTTTTTCTGCGTGAAGGGGACCGGCGAGTCTTGGTTGGAGAAACTTTGTTTGAAGACACCTTGGCAACTGTCTTACTCTTAGTTTCTTTTTTCTTCTTTTCCACTGAAGCTAGTGGTTTCCTCATCAGTGTTTCAAAAGAAGTGGTAATCTGACGGGTGAGCACAGCAGGATTATGATAATGCATGCTTCTTTATATGACAGTCAACACACATGGTATAGTAGTATAAAGAAAAACTTTCATTGGCACCTGGCCAATAAAAATTAAATTCCAGTTAAAGCATGGCATCCAAAGCTTGGAGTTAAATCTTCAAAAGGCTGATACATGTATGTAAATAATTGGCTGGATTCACATCCCATGTAAACCATGGTTTGCTTCATCCATGATGTTTTCAATAAATAATAGGGCCATAGTTTTAATGTTGCACCATAAGCCACTGCTTACATGTAAGAACATGTAAGCCATCCATCACTATTTAACAAACCATGGTTAGTACGATCTGTCTTGATTCAATGCTAGAGAGCTATAGCTATAAAGCCTTTTCAAAATATCTGCTGAAACTTATGGAGAAGGGGAAAAAAGGCAAATGAGATGGGACAGTTTAAGAGTAAGATAATCCATATTAAACAACCACAGTCAAACTACCAACAGTGATGTATTAATTAAACTGAAACATGAAATTAAGGGTCAATATTAGAGAGCTTGTTAATCACGTCTTGCAAAACCATTTTGCCTATGAAAGAGGTAGATAGATAAAAAATAGTTCTTTAGATTGGGAATGTTCCTTCCTCATTTCCAAGGCCATATCAGCACACTAGCCTGTCTTTTGGCCTCTTCAAATAATAGAAGGCAGAACCTCACTCTATTGTATTGTTTTTCTCCTCCTTGTAACAGGGGGTGGAAAGGAAGAGTTGGAATAAAGCAGAGAGGAGCAAAAAGCTGGAGATTTCAGGAAACCCTGTGATAAAAACATTCATGGGGAAAACTTCTCTTTCAGGAATCAGTGTTAAGTTTTTGTTTACTTGTAATAAAAAAAGCAGTTATTGGAGTTAGAAAACTAGTGGGTGGAAAGCTCTTTGAAGATAATTTATCAAAGGAATCTTTTTAGGAAGAAAACCACTTTACGCATGGATGAAAAGCCTCACCTGAGTATCTTTATCTTTGGTTGGTATGCTTGTTTTGGGGATGGCGGCTTTCGGAGGGAGCGGCTTCCTAAGCGGTGTCAGGCGTCGCATGAGCATCTTAGTACACTGTCCAATTCAAAATAAATGTCACTTCCAAAGTGAAAAATAATACCAAAATGTACTCCATTGTTTAACATGGGAAGAACTCTGCTCCTTGATTTCAGTTTCTAGGACATTCTCTGTCTCTACCTTTCCCATGATCATTAATGTGCAAAGTTCTGCAAAGTCAGTTTAGCTGAGAGAGAATTCTGCCCAAAGTCACCTAGGGAGCATTCATGACTTCAATATCGGGTTATTCCCAGGGGTGGGATACGACAGGGTTAACTACCAGTTCGGGATTTATGAGCTTCCCTGCACGCTGTGAGCCGCGCTCCTGTAAATCGTCATCAGTATGCTGTGTGCAGAGACACAGCCTTTGAAACAGCCCTCTTTTCCTGCTTTTTTAACTGCAGCTGTGCCTCGTTCAGCAGCTGAAGTTGAAAAATCAGGAAATAAAGATCAGGTAAGAGCAGGGGTGGGATTCTACTAGTTCACACCTATTCGCTAGAACCAGTTGTTAACATTCTGAGCAGTTCAGAGAACCAGTTGTTAGAAGACATTACTGGCCTAATCCTGTAAGGAAGGCAGGAAGGAAACATTCTGGTGTTGCTTACAGAAACTACCTCTCCGCTAATCCTTATTACATTCTTGGAAGGACTGGACTTCCTGACTCAGGAACTCTGAAGTTTATTTTCCCCTTTGCTGGTACTTTGCTGGTGTGAGTGACCATTCAAAGTTACAATGGCACTGAAAAAAGTGACAGGACCATTTTTCACACTTATGACTGTTGCAGCATCCCCACAGTCATGAGAGGCAGGCGAGGAGATGCGTTCCTCAATGTGAGTGATATTGAGTTGGCCACGCCCAGCCAATAAGATGACCACCAAGCAATGTCCACCCAGTCACATGACCACCAAGCCACGCCTACCACCTAAGCCATGCCCACAGAACTGGTTGTTAAAAATTTGAATCCCACCCCTGGGTAAGAGCCTGGGTGGGTGGGTGGGTGGGCAAAAACATCAGCAGACATAGAACTGCTCTTCAGAGCTACTGGTTCTACAGAGGTGGACAGAACCAGTAGAAACCCACCCCTGGTTATTCCCTAAACCAGGGGTCTTCAAATTTGACAGTTTTAAGACTTGTGGACTTCAGCTCCCCAAATTCCTTCTCCAGTCACGTTAGCTCAGGAATTCTGGGAGTTGAAGTCCACAAATCTTAAGTTTATAAATTTGAAGACCCTCACCCTAAACCATTGTTTTTCAAATTTGGCAACTTAAAGATTTGGGGACTTCAACTCCCACAATTCCATACTCAGTATTTCTGAGTTGTTCCAAGCATCTTAAATTTGCCAAGTTTGAAAAACAATGCCCTAGATTATATGTACAAACATGATTGTCAAAAGGGATTCCACTATGAACTCTACTAGAAATAAATTTGGAAATATACCCAGCAGACTTCACAGTGGCATGAAACTAGCAATGTTAATCGGTCTATATCCACTTATCTTTTCCCAAATAAAAACATTCCTGCCATAGATTTTCAGAAAAATATATTATAAAAAAGTAATAGTTTTGGAAATAATTTAATATATTTCAATGAATCAACTCATTAAAGTAGCTGCATCTTTAAAACTACTTAGTAAAGCACAGGTCCTTTTTAGATGCTTTCATTAAAAAAGAAAACTGAAAAAAATGTGGCTACTTTAAAGAGGTGCTATAGTTATGCTCCAAACATTGCAAATACTCTTAAATCTTGTAGCATCCATAGACCTAGAAAAGAATAAAATACCTAATATTTAATAGCCATTGTTATGCTTATTTACCACAGAATCTTAAAGAATTATCTGAAGTATAACCTAAGTAAAAGTTTGAAATTGGCCAATGTCACAGAAATATGACTAATAAATAGATGTCTTCCTACAAACCTTCTCATAGTAACATGTGAGAAAACAAGGATTGTTGTACATCTCAATAAACTCATTTCTGTACCTGTTTATGCTTAAATACATTTGGATATCTAAACCATTTATGCAAAATACTTCCAATATTGCTTACGGTGAACACAAACAAAAAACAGGATGCTTTCTGGAGTCATCTGGCTGGTTCTGGTGAGAAGGTTATATGAGACTAAATTTAGGATGATTCTTTCAAAATTCTCAATGTTTATGTAAACCTGAATGTTTTTGCAAGCATATCCAGTTAAGGATTAAATGAAAACAGCATTTAATTTGTTCAAGATTCTTTTTATTTTTTTACCTAAATTTGCCCTAAAATTCAGTATTGGTATTTGCAGCTGGTGTTCTGTGAGCATTGTTATATTTCAGAATCACGATTTTTTCCCCCTTTATTTACTACATAGATCCCTCTGGTTTGATTTTTTAAAATTGTGAGGACACTGTGATGCCATTCATTGCTACAGAACAGCAGTCCTCAAAGCATATGCTATGTATTGATGATGTATGGACCTATGCACAGCAGTTAAAGACACCGAGCTTGTCAGCTGGAAAGCTGACAATTCAAGTTCCTGATCCAAGCACTATGGAACAGGCTGAGCTCCTGTTCTTACCCCAATTCCTGCCTGGTTCAAAAACATACAAATGTGAATAGATAAATAGGTGCCAGGAAGATAACACTGTTCCATGCACCTTGATGTGTAATCATGCTGGCCACATGACCATGGAAATGTCTTTGTACAACACTGGCTCCTTCAGCTAAGAAACAGAGATGAACTCCACCTGTTGGAATTTAACATCACTGGACTGGGGAAACCTTTACTCTTAATCTTATTACAGATATCATGATGCTCACCTGAATTGCTTTATCAGATGTTTGAGGCAAGGTAACTCTGGGAACCACTGGCCTATTGGAAATAAAAGAAGGCAATTCTCTATCTGCTTTTTGTATAATAAATTGAACTCTTTCAAGAATAACTCCAAAAAAGTAAGCAAATAACCTGCTGAGAAAATTAATAGATGTTTCAGTCCTCTTGGGCTTGTGACTCCTCTTTGAAGAGTTGGTGACATGACCAGGAAAACTTTTGCACTTCATTTTTTGTGCCTATTGCTTTTTTCTTGGACTGGGAAGCTCTGCTCATGGTCAATCATGTCTTAAGCACCTCTCAAGTGGATTATTGCAATGTGCTCTACATGGGATGTCCTAGAAGAGAATCCAGAAGCTGCAACTGATAAACAGTGCAATGATGCCAGCAGTTTTGAATGTTGCAACTTGTTGCAGCTCCACAAACTGTGTTAGCTTCTAGGTACTTCTGGGTACACTCAAAGTACTATTGTATTTGTCACTCATAAAGTCATTTATGGCATAAGGCCAGCCAAACTGCAGAACTGGCCCTTCCTGATTGTCCTCAGCCATTCTATTAGATTGTAGAGAACCAAGGAGAAGACCTTGAGGGAAATGGGCAAGAAATGTTATCTAATAAAAAGGACTGAAATGTTGAATAAATCCTAGGAAATATAGTAAGATTGCATTTGGAAGATACTCCGACAGGCTTCTTTGTGGTTACTGGGATATAAGAGAGAGGGAAAGTAAAACATAATTAAGTTTGCAAGTTTCTATTATTATAGCCTATCTCAATAAAATATACTTCTAGCGTTCCTTCTAGTCTGATCTACCCTGAAGGTTGGCATAATTTTAGAAGAACACGTTGTGGATCCCGTCAATAAAGAAGGTCATCTTGCAGAACCCAGGAAGTGAGCCTTTAGGGTGGCAGTCCTTGCTCTATATAGAACACTGTTTCCTACGAGATTAGAGTGGTCCCTATCCTCCTGGCCTTTTGAAAGGGCCTTTAGATGTGTGCACAGTGTCAGAGAGTTAGTTTAGGAACCTGTGATATGCTTTTTGTTTTAACTGGTTTTGTTCTCAGCTGCTGCATGTGCTGCGAATGTCAGCATCCCAACACAACTCCAGCTGAAGGCTCTAACTACTATTATTATTGAGATTGGCTGTAATAGCAGAATCCCGCAAGTCTAATTGTGTCATATCTCTTCCTTTTACCTATATAGAGTATAAGTAAGAGTGACATCTGCCTGAACAACTTCTAAATGTTTCTCACTGTTCTGGGTTTAATAAAAATATTTTAACTTCTTTTGCCTAGATGATTATTCTTGCATATATCGGTCAAAGCCATCTCCCTTATTCTCTGTGTATGCCTGTGTTTTATATTACGTTTTGTATTGTTTTTCAATGTAAACTATTCAGAGTTGCTATTTTGAAATCAGCGGCCATATAAATCAATGAATAAACTATCCAACCTGAAACCGATTTTCATAATGAACAAGCAACAGCATAACTAAGGATGCTAACAAAGAACCAGCATCTTCAACTAACCCTTTTCAAATATTATTATCTTAATTGACAAGATGCTTGTATGCTGTCTCACATGTAAGCCACCTCTTCATAAGTACCTTTTCTTCTTTCCTTATCCCAATTGAAATCCTCTACCAAACCTCTGCATTGCATCTAATGAAATGGGTTGCTGTTCTTGAAAGGACATATGTTTCAATAAAATTTATTAATTTGAAAATGTACTACTGGACTCCTTCTGGTTTCCGGGCTTCTTTGGGAAGCCATCTTAACTCAAAACTCATTTGTTTGCTTGCTTACTTGGTAGGGAGATAGAAACTTCTGGGAACAGGAGTAGTGCTTTCAATTTTAGTATTAACAGATTTCCTTCTGGGTTTTAGTGATGACGTGTCCATGGCAGATTGATAATGCTCTTTCTCTTTAGTTATTTCTGAGAAAATCTTACTTCCCTCAATCTTCTTTATATCTTGGATTTTGTTGTCTTTTTTGTCAAGCTGAGTACTAGTGTAAGAGAAAAACAAATCATTTTTTTAGAGGAGGCAATAATATACTTACAAAATACATAAAGAGAAATCTAAATAAATATTAAACAAGTATATTTAAAATGTTCCTTCTCAAGTTGTTTGCTATTCTTTTCAAAATATTCCAAGTGATGCAATTATTTAATAATATCATCCAATGTTGAAGATGAATTTTTCACTCCATCCAGGCTAATTATCTGAGAAAGAGTTTAAATATGATATATACATTCATCTATCCATATACTGCAGGCTTTCAAATTCAATTGTATTTTAGGATTAAGCTTTAAAAAATAATAATCAAAGAGCAATATTCTACTTGACTACTGAAGGAAGGAGAAAACCAAAAATTTACTTCAGTGAATTTCCTTGAGCCAGAAGTGGGCAGCATGCAGTTCTACAAATTTTGTGGAATTATATTTCTGAGATTCCTTCTGTGCTGGCTATTTTGGCTGAAACAGTTTGGCTCAACTTCAACCTTATATCTTAGAGATACAAAATATACTTCATGGGATATAAATCACATCGCCTATCTCTCTCTTTCTCTCTCTCTCTCTCCCCACCCCACACCTCTCATCTATCCATTCTTGATGGGAGTATAAACCCTGAAAGTATAAGTATATAATCACTTTTCAAAAGATCATTGACCAGAATGGCAAATGGGAAGACATTTCGGTTATTGCATTGACTATCCTACAGATTACTAAGGTCGATGAGATAGTGGCAGAGAATTAAAGAATTTTGTTTTTTGCTTATCCCTTTGCTTGTCTATGACATTGCTAATCTCAGCTACTTCCTTTTGTTTTTGTTCTCAAGCACAAATGCACAGTATAGTTAGCTTAGGCTTTGCTTATTCCTATCAAGTATTTTCTTAATTTGATCCCCCTTCTGTTATACTTATAAATATCTTTTATTACAATAAGGATCAGTTAAATTTTCCATCCAGGATTGCTCATATGCATTTACAAATGCCTTTCTTTCTTCTTATTAAGGCTAAAATCTTGATTCTGCAATGCCAGATGATTACTTACATATCAAATTTTGATTCTGGAGCAGCTGGTCTGCCCTGTTCATACTGCCTTCCAGAAGCAGAAATAGATAGATAATCAATAAAAGAGGTTGGGGCTGGCTGATAATAAGGGATTGGCTGTTCTTTTACCCCTAGTTGTTCGTCAAGAAAATATGTGAAATCTTGAGTCTCAATGTCCTTGACTTGCTCAGTTAAATCTTGTGGTTTGCTACTTTCATCTAGATCACTTATATATGTGGGTTTGCCCTCTTCATCTAGTTCACTCAGTTCTTGAAGTTGCTTCTCTTCAGTTGTTTCACCAAATTCCTCAAGCTGTTTCTCTTCACCCTGCTGACTTTGTTCTTGAAGTTGCCTTTCTTCACCCAGCTCCCTCAGTTCTTGAAGTTGCCTTTCTTCACCCTGCTGGCTCAGTTCTTGAAGTTGGCTTTCTTCACCCTGCTGGCTCAGTTCTTGAAGTTGGCTTTCTTCATCCTGCTCATTCAGTTTTTGAAATTGGTTCTCTTCACTCAGTTCACTTAGCTCTTGAGGTTGGTTCTCTTCACTCAGTTCACTTAGCTCTTGAGGTTGGTTCTCTTCCTCTTGCTCTGTTAGCTTCTGAGTTGTGCTATCTCTGGGTGGCTCATCTGGGCCTTGATTTTCATTTTCCTCAGTTTGTTCATTTGGGCTTTGGAGATGGATGATCTCTTCAGCCTCCTCATTTAAGACTTCAGCTGTGTTGCTATCAGGTTGTTCATCTGGGCCCTTGGGCATGATGTTTTCAGCCTGCACAAGCTCATTTTTGGATTCTCTGTGAGAAAGTAAACACAGCACAGGTATAAAAGAAAACATAATAAATAGGTAACAATAGAAGCATTTTGATCCTCTTATAGGAAATGCAAATAAATAAATAGGTACAAATAAATGAATAGATAAAAACATGGTTTAGATACATAGGATGCTTCAATTATCTTTTAAATTAATTATTAGATTATTTATTCATTTTTTTAGACTAACAACTCAACAGCTTTAACAACTCAAGATGGCTTACAAAAATACAATTAAAAAAAGAAATGATTAAAATAAAACCTAAATATTAATAAAGCTAGAGAACAATACATTTGCAATTTAAAATATTAAATACGAAGACAGATAAACTGAAATTAAAGACCTGGGTTTTTAAAAAGTACAATTTGAACTTCTTCCACAAATCATTTATTCCAGAATATGGGTTTTGAACTGAGAAGGCAGAATTAATTGTAGATGACAAATACATAGATATTTCAATATCTACATATTATATATCTCATCTATCTATCTATCTATCTATCTATCTATCTATCTATCTATCTATCTATCTATCTATCCATACATACATACATACATACTAGATATGTAAGTATGTACAAGTATAATAAATAGTTGTAAAATATGGCTCAATAGGAGTAACTGTGAGAGGGATCTAGATGGCCTAGTGGACAACCACTTAAATATCCTAACTCAGCAGAGGGAATAGTATCAAGATCATGTGAAATGTTAGTACCACTTTGTACTGCACACTTGGAATATTCAGTCCAGTTCTGGTCACCCCAATGCTAAAAATATGTTGGGACGCAAGAAAGAGTGCAAAGAGCAACAAAGGTGATTTAGGAGCCTGGGGACTAAAATGCACGATAAATGGTTGCAGGAACTAGGTCTGTCTAAGCCTAATGAAGAGAAGGATTAGTGGTTACATGAATAGCAGTTTTCCATATTTGGGGGCTGTGCCACAGAAGAGAGAGTTGACCTACGCTCCAAATCAGCTGAGAATAGGACAAGAAGTAAAAGATGAAAGATTATCAAAGAGAGATCCAACAAAGAATTGTGGGGAAACTTCCTGACAGTAAGAACAATAAATCAACGGAATGGCTTGCCTCCAGAAATTGGAGGCCTATCAAGAGCATCACAGTGTTTCTCTCATATAATTTTCCACTAGGGTGCTCTACATATGGGCAGAAGAATTTGCTTTATCTGCCTCCAATCTTTAAATATAAGAAAGGATGGACATCTCCCTTGCAACATCTTCCTAGCAACTGTTCCCATGAAGAATAACTTCTGGTTGGTCAATGGATAAAAATGATAGGGACAGTGGCAAGCGATGTAGAGTACAACCCCTCTGATTTATTCAGATCAACTATAAACTGACTTAAATATTGAACTTCAATAGGTAAACCTCATGAAGAACCTGTATTCTTGAGAAACTTCTTAATCATCTGGGCAAAATTTAGATTACCTGCCAAGTTCATGCTCCATTTTTCAGAAATTGTGGGGTTCACTCTTTCCATAAGAGCACAGGTGCAAATGTCAAGAAGATTGCATAAAGATCCTTGCTGGAAGAGGAAAAGAAATAGTGCTAACAACCAATTATAACCAATTACATGGAGCCATGCCCTCCCTTTTCCTTGAGGAAAAAGAACACGAAAAGATGTCAGAGTGCCTTGTTCTTTTTCTAACCCCATTCCTGTATGACTCACTTATGACGCTGTAGGGACCAACAGTACAGTTGGCAATGCCAGACGACCTGGGATGAAACAGCCAGGCTGGGAGAAGGGGCAGCTAGAATCACAAACATAAAGAAGGACAATAGTTCAGGACTTCCATTTTTTCAGCTGAACCACCAAAACAGCTGAAGTTTTAGATCTGCTGAGGGGAGGGCTTCAGTTGTTAGGAGAGGGGGAAATGATTCTCAGGTGAATTAAAGAATCATCTCTTCCCTTTGCCAGGGTCTTCCGCCTCTGCCTGGATAGCAATTGTTGTATGAGAAGTTCCAGCCTGATGATGTCACAGAGCAGCTGGTGATCCAAACAAAGATTACACTGTAGAAAACAACTCCCCACCCCCACTCCAAAGGTGCAGGTTCCTGCCAAGATGCCGATTGTCATCCTGGGAACAAAGCAGTACAGATGGACCAAACAGGGCCTTCTCCGCTGTCTAACAAGGCCAGCATTGTTGCTTGTTCCCACACATTAACACATGTGCCTATTTCCAACCAAAGATATTAGTGTACCTTAAAACAAACAAAAAAGCTTGGCATCAAAACAAAACAGCTGACAAAGAAATGGTAATTTAATTAATTGTCCTCATTCTCAATAGCTTTTGGGATCTTTGTAGTAGCAATGGCAGAAAAACTCGTAGCATTTAATTAACGAAGAAGGTCATATTGGATGACTTTGAAGGCTGCAACCCAGTGGAATTTTTGCCTGGATAGATTTCTGGCAATTATCATTATCGTAACTGTGATTAAAGTTCAGTAAAGGATAAACAGAGTAATATACATATCACATGGATGTATGAATAACTGCAACATAGCATTTGGGAAACCTGGGCCAGAAAACAAAATATCTCTGCAACTGTGATTTGAATCACTTCTTACAAGTTCCCCTCCCTCACCTGTAGTAAAATTATGCAGCAGAAACAGCAGTTTAGCTTTCTCTAGGACTTACATATATGCTAAGACTACGATACCCATCATTCTCAACTAACAAATCTAGAAAGGATATGTTCCAACTTACATGAGATCAGTAGGTTGGGAAAACTCTGCAGATATAGTCGGATGTTTTACATAGTCAGTTCTTCAATCAATATAGTGTTTAAGTGCCCAAAACAAAACTACACAGTCCATTTCTGTAATGGTCCAACTGCAGCCTAAGTTTCCCCTTTTCATCTCCAGCTCATAGGGCATGGATCTGGGCACCCAAACTTATAGGACAACCAGAATGTTATGGGCCCATTTATTGCAATGCATGTGTATAGCATGCCCCATCCACTTATATTTTTGATTAATATTGATCACACAATGTACCTTCTATATCCTGAATCTGATATTTAAATGAATTCTTTAGCATTCACCTTTGTATTGCATTTTCATGTTATGCAGAGTTCCCTCACTTCCAATGTTCTTAGGTTTTCCATTTTATACACACTGGTCATTGCTGGTATCCTACAACTTTGGTGTTGAAAACATTGCTCTAACTTTGACGTTTCCCACGTGCTGTTGTAACTGCCTGCATTTCTGATGTAGTCCCACCAAGGGCCTCTAGATGTCACTGTCCACCCAACCCTAGATTTTAAAAAAATCTATCTGGCTTCAGAAAAAAGCCTCAAGCTAATAATGCTTGCTAAAAGAAAGCATCTGAAATGCTAATTTTAAAAAAGGGAAGCAGGTAAGAAATGAACGAAGTTTCATGTTGATCTTCACTCATTTTATGGTTTGTGCATTCCATGGAAGCAGTTCAGATTTCTTTCTAGTTTTGTAGTACAGGGAAGTCAAAGGAAAGCCAAAGCAGCACATATACATCCATGATACGAATATTCCTGCACTGAAAGAGATGATTTGGTTGGAACACCATAGCAAGGAGAGAAGGAAAAATTAAATTGTATTTCATAAAATATCTTCTCCTAGACAGCTGTAACATGCAGAGGATTCCCCTTTCTTTCAGTAGCTGGCTGACTATTCCATGTAAGCAATAATATGGGTTTGCTTTTCTAATTTCAGCTAGGGGGCTCTCTTTCTCTATTTCATGTAACATATTTTACAAATATATGCCATAAATAAATTTCTTAGTATATTGATATAATGTGACTTATATGGATTCAGGCTTTGTTTCTCATTTTTGTCTAAAACATGCAAAGCAGTCAATCTTCTAGCGCAGGGGCCTCCAAACTTGGCAACTTTAAGATTTGTGGACTTCAAGTCCCAGAATTCCTCTGCTTGCCACAGTAGTGCCCGAGTATTCTGGAGTCCACAAGTTTTAAAGTTGTCAAGTTTGGAGTCCCTTGTTCTAGAGCAGGGATGTCAAACTCGGGTTGTCATGGCAGTGTCACGTGATGTATCACGACTTTTTTTCCCATTTGCTAAAACATGGCCATGACAGCCTTTTTCTAGAGGGATAATAAATAGGAAGAAGATTAAATTGTGGCTCAACCTGGATAAGGCAGAGATATTGCCAATGCGTGGCTCATTTGTCCAACTCAGTATAGTGTCCATTCTGTTCTGGAAGGGGATACATAGAGGATGCTAACACAAAATTATCACCAGAAAATTAAGAGGCCTTGCTGAATGTTTAAGTTGACCTTATCTGGACAAAGGTAGCTCTACAACCATTTTTCTTGCTCCAGTAAAGAAATTTAGCACTCATCTTGGAAAAATTCTGAGAGTGCTATTTGGGGGTGAAGAGGGCACAGGGTGTGTGTGTAAGATGTTAATATACTCGTGAACAAGTAGAAGGAAGCCTGAGAGACAAACTAATCCTATCCTGATTTGTGTTGTTCTTAGTACAAGATGGAATATAAAGAAATATGAAAAGGTTTTTTCCAAGATTGATGTCTGCACTTCGAAGTAGACCAGATCACAGGGATTCCAGAAATGCTGCCTTGTTGTTGTAGATTATGAGAGAATCTTGAAAGCCTGCTCAATTTTTTCTCTGTCACATTTTTATAGTAAACAAAATCAAGGCATATTTAGAGTTTGTTCCTCACGCTTCCTTCAGTCCCTCCTTAACAGCTCACTCCTATTGCACCAGCCCCATGGTTCTCACTCCATCCCCAAAGTCAGCCCTTCTGTTCCTTTACTGATAAATTCCCAGCTGGATTATTGTTATGAATCAGACAAATGATTTGGAAAGTTCAGCTAGTTCACAATAGACAGATAGACCGTTGGGTTTCACCAATCCAATAGTAGGCATCTGCACAAGTTATCGGGCCAGTTCCAGGCCTAATTTAAAATATATGTTCAGTATATGACACACAAATGACTTGGGCACAGATCACTCAAAGGAACATCTCCTCAAGTATTATCCTACTTTGACTCTGAAATGTTCAGCAAAGGCAATCATTCAATCTCCTCTTGAATGCTTTCCAAAAAAGAAGGGGCTTTTTGGTGATGACACCCTAGGAACCTTAGAAGTAAACAACTGCTATTAATGATGGTTTCATATTGAATGTGCTGTGCAATTATTCTCTGTGTTGGTGTTTGTATTATTTAAATAATCCCCCCCCCCGATTTATACAGCTTTTATATTTTAACTGAACTAAAAGATAACTCCCATCATTTTACAATAAAATAAAAACAAATATAATAAAATAAAACTGAGAAATATTAGACAGGTCAAATATATTAGTGAGTTGAAATTCTTTATTTATGTGTGCCATAGGCACTCTTTTACTTATACAAAGGGTCACATTGGCCTTACTTTTAACAAACACTACTCAAAATAATTCTGCCCTTCATTACGATCTCAATTCAGGAAAAAGCAGCCTCACTTCTTGGCCTCTTTCCTTTTTTTTTTTTTTTTTTTGAACAAATAGTTAGGATTCAACAACTTTGAAAATGAGAATACATTGACTTTGGGATAAGGGAACTAGAAGAATGACTGTAGGAAATCATAAAAGGTATACCTCAAAGTTGGTTCAGTGCAAATCATCATCCCAGAGAAAATCTTTTTAAGAGAAAATCTTTGTAAGAGGAAAATCTTTTTATGAAAATCTTTCTAGTATTTCTAGTAACAAATTTGTGTTCAACATTTATTAATAGGAGAATGAAATGTCATTTTCTTAATTACAGAAGCAGAAAGACGCCAGAGAGATCCAAGGATGCTATGTATATTTATAGGAAGTGTTAAAGCAGTAAAGGTATTAATGTAGATGCGAAAAGCAAAAGAGAAAGGAAAGGCACATTTATATTATTCCGCTCCCAAGTTTAGATATGGCCTCGAGTCTCTAATGGAAAGAGCTGCAAGATGAAAAGAGCCGCTGAAAGTCAGGTATGATAACATTTCATTCTGCCAAACATCTTTCATGCTTTACCTATGTTGGAGACTCTATGATACAAAGACCCCAAGAATTTAGCCAGGTTGTTTCAGCAAGTCCCTCCTGTTTCAGAAAACTTGAGGGAGAGTTTTCTGGTCATCTAGGACACTCACCTGGGTGAGTATTGATTCCCTGAGTGAAAAGCAGGACCTGAGGAGAATCTGTCCCAATTCTTTGGGTGAAGCATTGTAAAGCAAATGGCAAATCCTACCTAATACGTCATTTACTTATAAGGAGATTTCTGACTTTATATGGTGCATGATATGAACTTATGTAGCTACCTTGTATTGTACTGGTAGGCAGCAATGTTCAAAGGGCTCACTCTTGTTGGACAAGAGATTTCTAGACTGACATGCTGGTGATTAAACATGGGACCTCTGGTATGCCTGATCTACATTTTCTTCCCCAACCTTCCCCATGAAGATCAAGTAGTTATATATTCATGCACTTAGGTGTTGATGTCCACACATTGCAGCAAGGATTTTAAAATTACAGTTTGTTGATGAGAATCATCGGCTGTAAGATATGAAAGGCTTTTGGGCATCATCAAGTGCAACTCCATATCCAGTGCTATTTCTATAAAAAAGACTAAATTACAGTGGCCCAGTTTATATGCAATATCAATACAGTGAATGAATTTGTACATGATGCTAAACCAATAACAAAAATTCCACATTAGAACTTATCATGTGTGAACCCTACTAAGATACTAATGTTATGTGAAATATTATCTAAGAGGAATGTCGTCTGTGCCCCAAACCAAGAAATATGTGAAGTCAGCGTACAAAAGGGATTAATGCTGAGTGCTTTTTTTCACTAGAGAAAGCAAATAATCTATACACACTAGGAACTCTTTCCTTCTAAAAATTAAAAGCAAGAAATTTATTATATTGGGATATGTGTAACAAAAAGAATAGTCTAACAATATTGGAACTCTGGTGTAATATGTAAAACATTGGATTTGAAAATGAATTTTTCTTTATGTCACCAATAGTATTGACAGCAAAACAGAACTGGACAGGTTCCTAAGCCCCACAATGAACTCCCTTTCTTGTTCTCTCTTCCCCTAAGCTATGTTTATTAGGAGCAACGATTTTTGAAGAAAGTTCCCCCACTTCCTTGCATGTTTTGTGTTAGACAGCAGTGTGCAAAGTATAATGAAGGACTTTCAGCACGCTGTTTCCTTGGCCAACCGAACCAGTTCTTGCATGTTTGGAAAGATGGATGAAAGGGGCAATAGTAGCAGCACCAGCAGCCAGCTGAGCCCCTTGAAAGTTTGCCTGGGTGAGAGACTTTGGGTTCAGTTTGCAATGGACTTAGATATCATGAATCTTTCAAAACTCCTCTACCCCAAATTTCACTAGTTCACATCTGAGTTATATTGTAAAGCTCAATAATCATGACCCCCCTGATTTTCTTCAGATAGCATCTTCTCTTAACCCTGGATTTATGCAGTGCTGTTCATACTGAAGAGCAAGTCCTGCTTTCTTCTTCAGTATATGAGTCCAGGCCGTAGCCTTGGGAAAGCTGAGGTAAAAAAAAGCGAGTCTTGGAAGAATCACAGTGCAGATACTTTCTTGTGACAGCAGAACAGTGAAGGCTCTTGAGCAATGGCTGTTTTGTTTTTTGTTTTGTTTTTTTTAAAAAAATCTCTCACACCCATAACAGAGACAGTTCTGTAAACATGAGTGGAGAAGACCTTGGAAGACTACAATCTCACGAATTCCCACGGTATGTAATGTTGGTAAAGGTGGAGGTAGCTCCTTTGTACAGGGGATTGTTGGCCTAAAAGATAAAACAGAGTGTAAAAATATCAACAAAAATAATTGTACCTTCTACTAAATAGATACATGGTGAAAAATATATACTTGGCTACTAGTTTAACAGTTGCCAAGTCATCCAAGTAGCTTAAAATAGGATTTTTTAACAGAGTGAGGTGATTCCTAGTGCTCTCAATAGCCATCCAGAATTATTTAAGAAGCTGCAACAGACATATAGGTATATAGTAAAATGATGTATCTCCTAGAAAAGGTATTTTTTAAAAAGGTATTGCTCCATTGTGTGTGTGTGTGTGTGTGTGTGTGTGTGTGTCTATGCACATGTGCACACATTTTCATAATCACTTCTGTGCAACCATTAACCAATAAAGCAAGAGGGCAGGAAATGCTGATGCAATAACGTTCAGGCATCAGGTTTTTTTCAACAACATGCTATTGGGAGAATGCTAACAACACACCCTCAAGGTACAATAAAACTGATATATATATTGCATTATGGATGATTCAGAATCAACAACAGGCTGCTATGTCAGGGAAATAAAACAGTAAGTCATTGCAACCTTCCCTCCTCTTAGGATGAAGCAAAATATTTGCTTTCTGTCCCCTGACACACCTCTTATATTTCTTACCGTGTCCCATCTAGCTCTGGCACGTTCTTCTTCAAATTTGGCAAATTCTCGTCGGTCATGGATGGTAATAAGCAGTTTCCAGATGAGCAAAGCAGCCAAGCCAATGAGTAAGATGGCTCCAGTTACAGAAAGAAGAACAACCAAGACATCAGGTCCCTTGGGACAATCTGTAGAAAATACTTGCATCATAAAACAGAATTGCAAAGCTATAAATTACCCTCCACCCCCCACCATTAAATTCTTAACTTTAGTTCACCAAAGACATACATCCATGCATTTGATCAAGCTGTTGTGACAAAGGAAATCCCTACTAAGGAGCAGCAATCAAAGATTACTGTTGGATTTATGAGCATATAACTAGTCAGTAAACCAGAAGGCTTATTCTGAAAGCATGTTCTTGGAGCTCTTGTTCTCTAACCCAGTGCCATGAATATCTGACACATAATTATTACGATAGGAAAGATGGATGTTTTGTAGCAAGAATGGACCATTTATAAAAACTCTTAGTGCTCAGCTTACAAGTCAGACCTTCCTTCATGCTAAGTGGAGGCTAATAGGAATAAATAACCCATCAGTGGCTTTCAAATAGTGCACAATTATTCAGGAGATAGCCACTATCAGATGTACGATTTAAGTACAGTATATAAGATCTAACATCTTTTTTACAAAATGTTATTCTAGAGCCAGCTGCTCTTCAGAATAATGGGACCATTATAGAGTAGTTTGACAAAAAGAAAGTACATCTTTGATCTAATCCTCCAAACATAATTGGAGAAAACATCCAATTTTGATATTAGCAAACTCTTTCTGACAGCATAGTCAATACAACAACAGAAAATATGCCCAAGATTACAGCAGCACAAACTTCATGCAAGAATTTAAAGCTGAATTAGGGAAATCATTTACTTTCAATGACCCAGGAAGTTTGCAGGTCCCAACAGCTTGCATCCTATCAAACAAGTTTTGACAAATCAATTTCTTCCATCATTTCATTTCCAGAAATTTTTCTTACCCTCCTAACTATATCATTCTTTTTAATATTCCCTTAAAGAGAAAAGAGGGCTTAAAGGCTCCAGGCTATGATAGGAAGCATGGCAGCTTTTGTGGTTTCCCCATGTGGTATTAGCTGGATTCAAATTGCTGTCCGAGGTGATCTGGCTACGCTCATTCAAAATCTGCCTGAGACGCCATCCTTGTCAACCTTCTAAGTGCAGTCTGAGTCATCAGCCAAGTTAATACCCTGTGGTGAGGTTATATCATTTATTGCATGCTTTTGGCAACTAATGAGAGCCTTATCACCCTCTTTGGGTTTAGAATACACTCTTTGAAGATTTCTAGTGTCCCCTTCATGCTCACAAGCACGCAGAAAGAGATATTGTTTCATTGGAGTTTATGGCAGAGTCAGTGTCTGTGGGCCTGTTTGCTCATCTCTCAGCAAGCAGAGACAGGAGGACTTGCATTTAGTCACTGAAGTCAAATATCAAAGCAGACAAATCCAGCAGCTGGCTTAAAAAAATTTTTTTCCATCCATAGATGATAGATGATGTGTTTAATTCTGGGCTGAAAGTTGCCAGATTCAATCACTGCTCTCTAGTCAGAACTATACTCATGTTGACCTAAAGTAATATTGCAATAAGAAATGCAGAATCCTGCCATTTTTATGAATTATTGAAATCAGATATATTGCTTAGGTAAATTTTGTTTAAAGCAGCGGCTGCTAACTGGTGGGCTGTGGCCCATTGGTGGGCTGTGAGAAAATTTTGGTGTGCTGCAGGGAAATCTCACCCCCAGGGCACCCCCCCAAAGCAATTAATCCAGGCTGTACAGAAACACAAGGCTGCGCCACCCATATGGCCTACGGGAACCCTCCCTGCCCATTCACTCCTTACCTGGCAAACTTGCCTGCTAAATTGCTATTTTTCCTTTTTCCGACCATCAGGTGTTCTGCTGTGCTGGGAGATTTAGATTAGCTAGGAAGCAGGAAATGGTTGGATTTCTTGCTTTCTAGCTAGTCTTTAGATCTTCGGCTCTGCTTTTAAGCACAGCCGAACCTCCCTTAGGACTGAAGGTTCTATTATTCAGTGCAGACTCACCGCAAGCAAATTTTATGTGACAGACTGAGCTAGCCGATGGCAGATAGATAGATCACTGAATAGTTCTGTGAGCAACTCAATCTGCCTGCTTTCACTGATTTGGGATAAAACTTGCTCTTTTTTATAAAAAATTCAATATTTATATAAATATTTATAATATTTACATACAAGCCATGCCCAGCCAGTCACATGACCACCAAGCCATACCCACAAATTAGGCCACGTCCACAGAACCGGTTAATGGTCCCTGGGATTTAAAATTATGAGTTTGGTGGTCCCTGAGGTCCAAAAGGTTGGCGACCCCTGATTTAAAGCATCTGATAATTCAGGTTTTTTTCTAATATGATTTCAGGTTGGGGAATGAGTTTGCCTCATTGTCATTGGCTTCCCTTGCTGTCCTAGGCTAAGGGGAAATAGGCCCTTCAGCACCTTCCAAATATTTCTAGCGATGATCTCTTTCTGAATTGATTGGCCACAATTAAGGATTAATGGATCTATCTCTTCCTAATCCTTTTGTTCTGCATATATTAATTCATGAACCATTCCTATATTGTTTTCACATAATTATGTACCTTGTTAAAAAAAAAAAGTAATCTGAATGGATAATTGTGAGTTTACTAATTTCTAATGAGATAGCAAGGATCTTTCCTCCCTGCCTTTTGAAGGAAAGGGGCAGGAGAAAACTCATATCATAAACAAATAACTGCCCATCTAAAGTTATAATAATAATAATAATAACAACAAGAATAACAACAATGATGATGATGTTTTCAATTTATTATTATTATTATTATTTATTATTACGTTTGCAATTGCAGAAGGCGGCTTGACTTCGAACAGCTTCCATCCTGCGGCAATGTCTGTAACACCATTAAACATCCAGATTTGCCTATGCCAGGTCCTTGATAAGGACTCGATAGGTAGACAAAAATGCCAAACCCAGTCTGAACATCTGGCTGACTGTGTGATTAATGATAATAATAATAATAATATTTATTGTCATTATACATGTATACAATGAAATTGATATTGCTTCTCCTGGTGCTATCCATAACAAAAATACAATACAACATGAATAATATAGAAAATGGTCCTTATACAAGTAATTAGGATCAGTGACTTCCTTTTGTATCTCTAAAAATCTATGAGGTCCCTGCTCCAGTGAAAATGGGGATGGTTTGGTGAAAGTTAGGGCTAGAAAAAGGAAGCTATGATGTCAACTAGCTCTTATCTTATTATAATATGAACTACATTCAGTTTTTGTATTCATGTTGAGCATGTACAGTTATGTCCATAATTAGTTTTTAAGGTATTACACTGAAAACCAAGGTATTTCATCCCATGTCTCAGTTAGAATCTGTGTTTTTCCATAGCCATGTCTTGTTCTCAAATAGCCATATCTTGTTCTCAAATAGCCATATCTTGTCCTATAAACATGCATTTAAGAACCTCACTTGTCACTATAATGATCTCTCTCATACATTCCAAATTAATATGGAATACCAAGCTGAGTTCTGGCATTTCTCATCCTGCAAAGTATCAACTTGCTATCCAAACTGAAGACTTATTTTAGTGGTCCTTGGCCCTCACCTGGTTCCTCAATAACATAGAGGATAGATTTGCCACTGGAGTCCTCGTAATATTGGAAGTACACTACACAGTCATTCTCATCCTTGTATGTACAATTTGCAGCATCTTTCCCCTTGCCTCCTGCAGAAGAGGACAAAGGAAAAAACATTTAGTTCCTTGACATTAATCAAGAAATAGTTAGCATTTACATCTAGAATTGTCACCAGGGGTGTTAAAGAAACAGGGTGATTCTGACAAATCTCGCCATCTATGTAAAGACTGTTTTCCCAGACATGTGTCCATTATCATTGATCCATGTGGCACATCACATTTTGTATCTGCTATTCTCAAAAGAAGTGTGAAAATATAGAAGAATTTCTTTTAAATCCCTTCTCAAGTTGCAGATCTTCAGCCATCATTCACTTCTCCCAAAGTGATGGGCCCATTAGGATGCTTTACCTATAGGCCAATTAAATCCAAATGTATTCCTGTGTGCTATTGGAATAGTTGACATGATTGGTACTAACATCAAACTTCCAGTTTTACTGCAAAATATAAAGCTGACTTAATAGAAACAACCTGAACTTCTGTTCTGCAAAGCTAGGATAGCTTTCTGGTTTTCCAAAAAGCAGACTAAAAATGAAAGAAGTTTTAACAGTAAAGAAAAATTCTCAGGATATTATATTCATTATATAGTCTACTTTCCAGCAACAATAATTGTCAATGCTTCACCAATGTACTTTCATCCTTATACAGTAATATTTTCTAACAGCATTTTCTCAATAATTCTGGCCATACTCTGGGTAGATAAAGACATTATTAAGAAAACTTAAATGAGTGGGCAGTGATATATCTGAAGAAAAAAAAAATAATGCATATCTGCCACAAGCAAAATGTCACACCATTATTTATTTAATCCAAGAATATGTCCAGAACATAAACATTTCACTTATTGTGAGGTTATTTTATTCTTGACTGCTGCAGTACTGTGGTCTAATTCCTGACTTTTAAAACCTTTCTTGACTAATTACATGTAGCTGAAGGGGACTGATTGACTGCTTCCAACAGGCAGTAAAAATGTCTGTAAATTTATTTCTTGAAACAGCCTCCTTTTATTTTAATATTTATCAGCTAATTTGTACTATTTTATTTTTAGCAGGCTTCTCAGGCATTTTCTTGTAGACTAGACCATTTATCTGGATCCATTACCAATTGATTTCAGGCTGGATTCTAGCATGGAAGTTGCTGGAGTTGTCTTAATGAAAAACGTTTGGTTGGAAGACAACAACAAATGTATTTGGGTGGGTGCCAGTTCCATGCTCCAGCTTCCTACGCACTGCCCTGGCATCCAGTCATTAGTTTTTAGGTGGTTCTGTTTTCTGGCTTCTGGTCTTTAATGCCAAGACAGTCTGTAATAAAGCCTAGGCCCATTCACAACTTAATTATAGAAGGGAGCCAACTTGGTATGTTCTACCAAGATTTGTTGTTGGGCATGGGGAATTGGGGTGTCCTTCTCTGAAATGTGCCCACCTAGTTTTGGGTCTGGCATCAGCCATTGTCAGATTTGAGGGGCAGAACAGACAGGAAACACAGTCAGGTGAGCTAATATATTTTATTGTAAAGCTATATTAACAGAATCTTGCAAGTCCGAAAGTACATCCCCTCCCTCCCCTGCCTATGGAGTGAATACAACTAAGCACAGAGAAAAGCCTTTATTAATTGTTTCGTGGCAATGGAAACAGTAAAACTAGATATTTCTTCACCTTTATTGTTTTCATATATTACTGGATGGTGACCTTATTTAAGTGACCATCTTGGTGCTAGGGAGGGAAGGCGTAGAAAGCACCTACAAAGCCATTCCTATTTCAGGAATCATTAAGATGAAGTTGCTCTGAGAGTTAGGCAGCCTATTAATCAATCAAATAAATAAATTGGGGAGCCATCTCTCCCAGTCAACTCTGTCCATCTCAAGAGGCTGCACAGGGCTGGCATGTTCTGGTTCCCTCTCTGACCTTGGAGGCATGCCTTCTCTGCTGGGACACCTGATCTTTGGAATGAGCTTCACTCAGGGTTCTAATAGTCCTGAGTCTTTTGGCCTTCGATATTGCTGTAAAGATCTGGCTCTCTTGTGCATTTGTGCCAGGATGATGGATGAAATTGTTCTGTAACGTGTGTGCATATTTTTATTGTTGGCTTCAATTAGGGGTTTATGTTTTTGATTTTGTTGGTTTGGGGTAGGTTGTCATTGTAGAAGTAACTTTTGTATTTATTTATTTATTAAATTTATATGTCACCCAGAGCCACAAATTATGAGAAAGGCGGCTTTAGAAATCTTTTGATTTTTTTTTTTAATTGTAACACAGTTTTCAGTGATCTCTGGTACTATATATGATGTTATCTTTCTAGGTTCTGGAGCTGGGAATTGATGGAATAGTGACTCTTAAACTAGCTGTGAAGTCCGAAGATAAAAGGCTATAAGATCCTTTACTTAGATTTTTTTTTTAAATCCTTATTTTTGTTGCAATTTAACATCTATAGGGGGAATTGGTGTGACATCACTATTCTATTTTTCATTAATTCCGTATGAGCAAGAAAAGAAGATATGCTGGTGAGAGTTTTCTGATATTAAAAAAAAGAAACAGTAGATGCCAAAAACAAGCTACATATGCAAAGTGCCCTTCCTTCATGAAAAAGACAAACCTTCTTCCCTATTATGTACAAAAGCAAAGGAAAACAGACAGAGCTCTGCTGAGATAGTTTGTCTATTTATAGGTGTCTCATTTAAAATAGAGCTCTTGCTTGAATTCTTGTGTTAAAACCTTAATTTTCTATAATGATGAGATTAACTGCTTCGAGTCTTGCATACGCATGGTTTATTGTTTGGGTATATGATGCTGAATCTGTGTTCAACACTATATAGACAGTCCTCAACATACAACCACAATTGGAGTAAAACTTCCATTGTTAAGCGATGTTGTTTTTAAGTGACTCCCCATATGACCATGTCTGATTTTACAATCATTTTTTACCTTGGTGGTAAAAAGAATAATCTGGTTGTTAAACAAATCTGGCTCTCTTTCCTCCATTGACTTTGCTTGTGAGAAGCTGGCAAGATCAAAAATGGCAATCATGTGATCTTGGCACACCAGGACCCCTATAAACACTTGCCACTTGCCAAGCACCTGAAGTGACCATGGGGACACTGTGTCAGTTGTAAGTCCAAAGGCAGGTCATAACTCACATTTTTCAGCCTCACTGTAACTTTGCTCAGTCACTAAACAAATGATTGAAGACTGCTTGTATCTCAAGCAGGCAATATTCACAGTTTAGCCTTGGCTTTGTCATTGGAGATCTAAATGCTCTCCGTTAAAGGAAGAGTGCCTTCATTTATCTTAGAAACTGAATCATCTGGAAAATTTCTAAGTCAGAAAAGGGAGGAGGAGGAAGAGAAAAGGAATTTAGAAGAAAACAACAACAGCTCTTGCAAAAAAAAAAAACACTGTAATTCTTACATACCAAGTTCCTGCACCAACTCAATCTCATCCCGGCAATTACGGTTGCAGGTGCCTTGTTCTATCAGGATTCCTCTCCCAAATTTCTTGCATTCCACACATTCCCTGTGCAGAAGAGAGAGTCATGAACAAGGACAACAGGGAGCAATAGCAAATACTGCTGCCATGTCCCATGATATGAAGTCTTCTCTCTAGCTAGCTCCCTTCCTCCTCTCACAACTCCATGATGTCTTACTCTGTTACCTGTTAGTTTCCTATGACTAAATGGGGCATCCATTTTATTTTATTGAGGACGAACTCTTTATTTGAAGGGCTACCTGATCAAATCCGGTTAGAGAACATTTTGAAAGAACTCAATAAATCTGTGTATTACATCCCGATAGCATTTGCACAGAGTAGCCACAATTTCTCTCTTTCTCAGTATGGTTAATGTGGTTATAATACAATTAAGTTATTACTTCTAAATGTGCACCATCCATATAGTTCAAATTGTTGTTGTTCCGTGAGTCCTAGACTCTTTGTTAGAATAATTGAAAATAACCCAACAGTTACAGTAATTAAAAAGTAATTACTTTAAGTAATGCCATACTTGCCTCATTTCAGTGTTTTTTTTTTCTGGTGAGGTGGCATCTGTTTAGTTTTATCATTGCAAAACCTGGGAGAGAAGCAGTGTATCGAAATGAAGATGCAAAATAAAATAGCAACATAGAGAATGGCTACCAAGTTCAAAGAAAAAATTACAGCACAGAAAGCTCAGAACCGGAAGCTCTGAACAACCTCTGAAAAGAGGAAATGTTTCATTTAGATTGACTAGTGAGTTGCACATTTCTTTTAGCATGAAGCATGAATGCAGTGGAGATGACATATGGAACAGGAAGTGATATGTTATCAGGTTCAGTTCAGACATGGACTACAGTTAGCCTCAAGGTCGTATAAATAGAAACCTGACCAGAAAGGGGAAGGGAAAGAAGCAGAAGAAACAGATGATGAAAAAGCTCTGATCCTCTCTTAAAATTCTTTCCCACTTTGAACAGGAACATCAATAAAAAAATCTTCATGGGTAGAGGCACTAAAACTATGCTGACTCCAGTTGTAACTGCAACAAAATCATTCTAAAAATTTTGTACCAATAAGAAAAGAAATAAACAAGTGACAACATTCAGCACTCAGTGATTATTAAAGCTGTGAATCACCATGTTGGAGATGGTTTCCTATCAATTAAAAAGAGAAGATAATAGTCCAATGCAATCCAGTGGGGAACATGATAGACATGTAACAGGAAACAGAACAGAAAATAATGAGCATTCAGATTCATCCAGAGGATAAACAGACATAACAAAAAATGAATACATGCCTACAAGTGCCCACAAGATAATGATTCTGATTCAGCAGGTTTAATTAAGGGATGGGAAAACCCACAGCAAGAATCAGGTGATGTGATCAGACCCCATTTCTCACACAATTTGGCTGTCAGCTCAAGTCCTATGAAAGGGCAATAGATGCGATAGTAAGGCACTGGAGGCACCAATGGATTACTTGGAGAACAGATCTTCATGCAAAAGGAACAAGAAAGCCCAATAGACAATCCTTATCAAGTTGACAAGAGCTGAAGTATGCCACATGTCCAGCAATCAAGCCGATCTCTGTTTAAGTTTCAGACACGTGTAACATACAGATTTAAACTTTCTTAATTTAAACGTCCAATCTAGAAATGCACCATAAAGATCTTAGTAGTTACCACCAAGAAAGGTTCTGTTTCACACAAGGAGCAGCATTACAGTAATAAACTTCAAGAGATTTCTATTCCTGATAATGATTTCATTTATGCAAACAATCCCCCTCCCCCACACGCACACACTTTGTGATCAATAAAAGTATCAAAATCATTGACTGATTGAGGAGGGATCGGCTGCCACTACTAGGCTCTTCCCAGCCCCTCCCCTTAGCATCAGGACAGCCCAGCTGCCTATCAAGTAGCAGAACCAGGAAGGGAGAGAACAAGATTTCTATTTTAGAGCACACAGAATTTTACAGCCACAGAATGAACAGGCAGAATAAACAGATTGTTTAAACAGAATAAACAGAAACCAAAAAGCCTGGGAATAAAAGTAAACTAGCCAGAAATAAGCAAGTAGAAAAAGTGACCGAACAGTAAAGACTCTGATGGAGTAGAAATAGAAAACATAGCTTGAACTCTCTGTACAGCTTTGTAGAGAGTGACAATACGGATATGAACAGAAGAAATGCAGATCATTGTATTTTTGACGGGAAACCATCCAGAATTAAGTTGTAAGGTGGGCAGCTGTAAGAGAGAAATGGGGGGGGGACTGTTTTCTTCAGACAGTGATCCCTTTAAAAACTAGACAGTTTGAACCATGGGACTCAAATTAATGCTGAAATATTTTATCAACATTATTTTTTTTTTCAACAGAAAGAGGCGGTTGTCCTCCATTTGGACAAAGTAATTACAGACTGTATTATTTCAGGACATTACGAGCATTTCATATCTTTCTTTGCTTTCAGCAGAACTTCCTGTTTCCATATGTAGCAAGTGTAAGGATTACAAAAAAAAGTTAACCTATTTAACTTAACATTGCCAGTCCACATTAACTTGTTCTAAATTGTGGTTTGAATGCTATAAACGTGCTGAAGCAAAAAACCCCAAAAGCTGTAATTATAGTGACCTTACATCATTTCCCCCACAAAACTTATTTATCCTTTATTTTGGTCATTTAACTTGTACTGTAGAAATGGTACCACAATGCCTTCTTTCACATTCATGTGAAAAATATGGAAATTGAATTGTCTTTTAAAAATACATTTACCTATACTCTCTGAGTTTAGATATTTTCATTAGTATATGATTTTGTATATTTTCCTTGGTTTTGCTCCAGAACTTTTTTCTGTAAAGCACAATTCTAAACAGTTTAAAATTTTGATTCATTCAGATTTTCCCTCTTTTCAGTTTTTTCCTTTATTTTTTGCCAAAAAAACATGTTCACCATTGCTGTTATGCATGTACAAAGAGCACAAGAATAATGTACTGCTCAGTATCTTCTTAAGTAAAACAAAAAGCCTTTTAAGAAATTGCTTCACTGCTAAGAAATATTATGAAAGATAATCAACACAGAACTTTTTCAGAAAAGACAGACAAAATTCCTAGCCCTATTTTAATACCTTATTATAGAAAATCTGAATTATGGATGACACAGACAGCTTTACTGTTATATAGTCATTTGGCAGTGAGGTGGACAGCAAAAAACATAATATCACATTTTTAAAAAATTAAAACATTTTACCAGAAAACTGAGAAAGACTTTTCAGTTAATTCTACAAGGAGGAGATACTGACTTACGAATGTTATGAATGGGATTTAGGCAACTTACCTGAGTGGCCACTAATGATGTCATCACAGCTAGGAATTTGATTAGGATTGTTAAGACTTTTGAAGTCTCCTGGGATATGATCTAACCCGATTTGAGCCGATTAAAAACAATTCAGAAAGTGCGCTCTAATTTGTTCTTGCTGTTCACAAATATTGACATTCACAAGCATGGCCAGATCCCAATGATTTGGAAATAGCAGTCATTGTTTTAAAAAGATCTGAGGGATGACTACAGATTTTATTCCCACTGGCCTATCAAGTACAGGCCAGTGGGAATACAGGCAGAGAGCTTCATTCCAGGCCCTTATACTACCAATTTAGGGAGAGGTGTAAACATAATCTTTCAGCAGAACAGTTTAAAAAGTGTAAATGTAAAGTCTCCACAACTGATCTTCCCTTTTTATTATGGATTTAACCCACAGCTCACCATTGCCACATTTACAGGAAGACCAAGAGGTATAATATGAAGGCAGTATTGCATCACTGCAATGCAAAGCCTGCTTTTTTCACACAAATGGTTGCACCTATGTAAGAAAAATGTTATGGACTAAGCCAACGCATCAGTAACAACCCTAATAGCTTTACTTTAACAGCAGGCTCGTAATCCTGCACTTCTCATTGGCCCGCGAACAGCGAGTCGTGATTGATCGTTTCTGGCCAATCTGATTGGCTGACAGCGGGTCTTTCTGATTGGACGCTTGTTAGAGTGGTAAACTCAAATCATTGGTTGTTTTGACAGCAGCCAGCTCTATAAAAGAGCTACTGCTGCCCAAGTATTTTGCTCTGTTCTGAAGTCATTAATAAAGAGTTGAAGTCATGGTTCAATGTCTCGTCTCCATTCCTTGCGCCCATGCTCAGGTCATAACACTGGCGACGAAGATGGGATACGGAGATGATAGAGCTGACTAAATACTCATCAAACAAGACAGAGCACGTGGCTGAGAGCGCACACAACAAATGGCAGAATGACCAGCAGCGCCATACCACCCGCTCCATTTGACCCGGCAAACGAAGACTGGGACTCGTATATGGACCGTTTCCAGATGCTCCTGGAGACCAACAATCTGAAAGATGCTACGCCTGGCAAGAAACAAGCGGTGTTCCTGACCCACTGCGGCCCCGCCATTTTTAAAATGGCTAAGGCACTTGCTAAACTGGCGGAAGTGAAGACCATGGATTGGGATAACCTCGCGCCGATCCTCCGGGCCCATTACGCACCCGCAGTACCTACACTGATACGAAGACACGAGTTTTACCAGAGGGACCAATGGAAGAACGAGAGCGTTGGGGACTTCGTAGCCGACCTCCGGAACCTGGGAGGACTCTGTGGTTTTGCAAACCTTGAGGAAGCCATGAGAGACCAAATAGTTCTGGGATTAGATGACCACACATTACAGAGCAAGATCATGGCAAAAGGAGACATCAGCCTTGCAGATGTCATCACTGACGCTACTGCCGCAGAAGCAACCAGGAAGTCAGCCGCTCGAATGCGCTGAGCGAACGCACCGCACCACCAACTCGCTAGTGATAGTCCGCCTTCCTCTGAGAGGCACACTATTACCGCCCATCAGGAAGACCTCAAGTCATCCTCAGACAGTGAGGAAGAGGAGGTCAACCGGCTTCGCTCGGAATGAGAGCAAAGGAACCAGAGACTTCCTCGCCAATGTGCTGGTTGCGGGGCAAACCACCCGTGATCAGACTGCAAATTCCTCGACGCACTCTGCTGTTCCTGTGGGAAAAGAGGCCACATCGCAAAGGTCTGCAGAAGCAAGTGAGAGTCCAGTCCAAGCCGGAGCGAGAATAACCTCCGCCGGGAGACAGGCAAACCACCTGGAAATCGGGACCGCCTGAACCACCAATGGAATAACCACTACTACAGAAATCGAGCACCTGCCGCTTCAACGAGACGAGAAGAGGCACACCAAACTATCACTATCGGCCACGCTTCATCACTAGATGCAAAAAAGATCCGTGTAAAGGTCACTATTGAGAATTGACCGTGCGTGATGGAAGTCGATTCGGGGTCATCCCTATCGATGGTCTCCTGGAAAACCCTCAAACAGCTGATCCCTGCCATCTGTCGCCAGGACCTCAGCACTCAAAGAATCATCCTAAAAGACTACCAGGGGAACAGAATTCCAGTTGTCGGTTCCAGCCACGTCCAAGTATCCTTCAAGGACCGCACCGCGACGCTTCCCCTGACTGTCGTCGATCACGACCAGCCCAGTTTGTTAGGGTTACAGTGGTTCGCCCCACTCGGAATTGAACTAGCTGGCATACACCAAACTGGAAGCGATGACTGGGAAGAGGCCCTCATCCAGGAATTCCAGGACATGTTCACAGGAACGTTCGGCAAGTACAAGGGGACCCCTATATCATTTAACCTCAGTCCCGATGTGGCTTCCATTCGCCTTAAGCCTCGTCGGATGCCTTTTGCCCTCAAGCCAAAGATCGACAAGCAACTAGACAAATTAAGAGCCCAGGGTGTGTTGGAACCGATTGACCATGCCCGATGGGAAACTCCAATAGTAACACCCATAAAGCCAGATGGCTCGTTAAGAATTTGTGGGGATTACCGGGCCACCCTAAATCACGCGCTTCAGCAGAGCACTTATCCAGTACCGGTGGTCCAATATCTTCTTCGCTCCCTGGGTGGCGGAAAAATATTTGCGAAATTGGATTTAGCTCAGGCATACCAACAGCTACCCGTAGATGCGATGACTGCAGAAGCCCAGACAATAGTTACACATAGAGGTGCCTTCAAGTGCAATAGACTCCAATTCGGAGTAAGCGTGGCGCTGGGCTCCCTCAAAGTTTGATGGAGAGACTATTACAAGGCATAAAAGGCGTCGTGCCTTATTTTGACGATGTCTTAATAGCTGCCCCTACTAAAGAGTTATTAAAACAATGACTCAGAAGGGTTCTTCAAAAATTTAAAGATGCTGGCCTGAAAGTAAAAAGGGACAAGTGTCAACTTTGTACGGAGAGAGTGGAGTTCCTGGGATACCTTCTCGACAGACAGGGAATCCACCCCACCGAAAAAAAACTAACTGCAATCAAAAACGCCCCAAGACCTAGAAATAAGACAGACCTCCAAGCCTTCCTGGGACTCATTAACTTTTATAGCATCTTCTTGCCCCAGAAGGCAACTGTAGCTGAGCCCCTACATAGACTTCTCGACAAAAAGGCTTCCTGGGTCTGGGGACAGCATGAAGAACGAACATTTCAACAAGTAAAAGACCTCTAAACTTCTGATGCTGTATTGATACAATACAATGAGACTCTACCCTTAACGGTTACCTGTGACACCTCACCATTCGGAGTGGGAGCCATTTTAAGCCATGTCCTGCCAAACGGTAATGAGGCACCTATTGCGTTCTTTTCAAGAACTTTGTCTAAAACTGAAAGGAACTATAGCCAACTTGATAAAGAGGCTCTCGCCATTGTATCCGCAATTAAACATTTCCATGAATATGTGTATGGGAGACCCTTTGCCATAATTACAGACCACAAGCCGCTACTTGGCATTTTAGCGGGAAACAAACCAACTCCCCACATCTTATCACCAAGAATGACACGTTGGTCAGAGTTTTTAGCCGCATACGATTACCAAGTGCAACACCGCCCGGGGAAAGCCATTCCCCATGCTGACGCTTTGAGCCGCTCTCCACTACCAGATGTCATAAATGACCCAGCTCCAACCCTAGCCGTATTGCAAATCGAAACTCTTAAATCACCACCGCTGACTGCTCGAGACATCGCCTCAGAAACGAAAAAGGACCCTTCTTTGGCACGAGTCCTCAGCTGGGTGGAATGGGGTTGGCCGGACAGCGAACCCAGTGACACTTTCAGGCCATTCAGGAATCGACAGACAGAACTATTCTCTCAAAAGGGCTGCATCTTGTGGGGAGACAGAGTCGTCATCCCGGAGAAATTGCAACATAAAGTTTTAAAAATGTTGCACGATGGACGTCCAGGCATCGTCCGGATGAAGGCATTGGCAAGGAGTTACGCATGGTGGTCAGGTTTAGACAAGCAGATAGAGACCTGGGTGGCGATGTGCAGCAAGTGCCAGGAGACTCGCTCTGCTCCTCCAAAAACACCCCCAACTCAGTGGGAAACGCCTCGAGGTCCCTGGTCCCGTATCCACATCGATTTTGTGGGACCCACAAGAGGACACACTTTCCTTCTAACCGTGGATGTCTATTCTAACTGGCTCGAGGTCCACAAAATGAAAAGCACCATAACAGAGGCGGTCATTAAAAAACTGAACAAGCTATTCGCTACCCACGGATTGCTGGATGTCCTGGTCTCTGATAATGGCCCTCAATTCACTGCCCTGGCATTCGAACAGTACCTAGCAGACCGGGGCATCCACCATGCCTTGACATCGCCAGCTCACCCTGTGGCCAACGGTAGGGCTGAGCGAATGGTTCAATTTGTAAAGAAGACCTTACACAAAATGGACCAGGGTGACATTGACGACAAGATAACCCGGATGCTTCTCCTCCAACATATTACTCCAAGCAGCACCACAAACAGAACCCCAGCTGAACTCCCGATGGGCCAAAAACTTTGCTCACATCTCGATCACCTCCACCCTGCTTACACACTTGAACAACCCCTGGGATCCAGCAGCAAGTGTTGATCATTCCAGGAAGGCGACCCCGTTTTCGTGAAAAACTTCTCGGGTGACCCATTCCCCGCTACCATAACGCAACTTACGGGACCCCGATCCTATCGTCTGCAGATGGCAAAATGTGGAAGCGCCACATAGACCAGCTTTGATCCAGACTAGCACCTACTCCCATCTCCTCCCCTGAATCTCAAACTGGGGGGGGAAGGGACATCGAGAGGGCCGAAAAAGAAATAACAGATGACTTAACAATCGGAACCCAGCAGTCTACACACCAACCATGGGATACTCATTGCCAGAAGGAGAACCGAGCCAGGAGGTTGCCTTGCCATATGACAGTTCCGCGATGGAAACAGATCCAGGGAGACCGGATGACAGCATTGGCAAGAGCAGAGAGGACAGCCCGGAGCCATTCGGCAAAACAGTGGGACCGTTTTCGCTGCACAGGTCAGTGGGCAGCCCACCGGAACCAGAGCCAGGATGGAAACCGGTGGAACAGCGCAGATCAAGCAGACAGGTGAAGCAACCTGCCTACTTACGAGAATACATCATCTCACCCCTCAGACGGAACCTAGGGGGGAGGGGTGTTATGGACTAAGCCAACGCATCAGTAACAACCCTAATAGCTTTACTTTAACAGCAGGCTTGTAATCCTGCACTTCTCATTGGCCCGCAAACAGCGAGTCGTGATTGGTCGTTTCTGGTCGATCTGATTGGCTGACAGCGGGTCTCTCTGATTGGACGCTTGTTAGAACAGTAAACTCAAATCACTGGTTGTTTTGACAGCAGCCAGCTCTATAAAAGAGCTGCTGCTGCCCAAGTATTTTGCTCTGTTCTGAAGTCATTAATAAAGAGTTGAAGTCACAGTTCGATGTCTCGTCTCCATTCCTTGCACCCATGCTCAGGACATAACAAAAAAGTTTGACTTGCAGCCCAATTGTGCAACGTTGCTTTCCTCATTTTGACAAAAGCAGCAAGATCTTACAGATCCCATGTGTCAGTACAGTATATCCTTGAAAATCAGATGCAATCTTCTAAGACATTTATCCACTGCCATTTTAATTTACTGTATAATGGTTATTCTAGGAAAGTACTTGATCTTATTAAATGCTGATATTACTAATTGAGGGTGCTTCGGTGTCCCTGATTCTGAAAAGAATCATTGCTAAACGAGCAGAAAGTTTTCTGTGTTCACTACAGAAGCACATGCACTAAAACAAGAAACAGGTTTGTAACACACATCTCATCACACGATGCAGAATATTTAGGACTTATACATTTGTCGCGATACGACATATAATCATTTGAATTTCAAGGAATTTTGCTGGCTATGTATCATCATTTATATCACTGCCATTGGATCTTTCCTTTCCAGAGTTTAAATTGTCAGCGGAGAAAAAAAAAGTGAGGAAGGATTGACTATTTTGTGTGCTCATTGAGTCAGAAAACTTAAATCATTAGTACTTCTAAATATCCTAAATATCAGACCCTGGTGTTAGAGGAAAAGCAGTATAACACCTAATATATAACGCACCTGAAAGCTTAGGACTTGAATTTGACAAACTTGTGCTAAACTTAATCTTTGTTTCATTGGGGCCATCTTCTAAGGGCTATCGGCAATATCAGGCAACCTCCCTGGTCTCCTTTGCTGTTGGTGGGGACCAAGATAATTTGGTCAGAACTCCAAAATTGCAAAATGTTTTTAAAATTTAGTTCAGAGAGCTAATCTTGAAATTAGGTCAAGAGTAGCTGGCTTTTGGGGTGGAATAAAAATCAATTTTTTTCCTGAAGAATGCAGGTGCCGTTACCTAGGGTTATGAGTAATTGGGAAGTCCTAAGGCTCAAACATTAAGAACTGATTTCTTTCTCATGAAACCAAATCAGAATTTGGCACTCACTTTTTGATGGTGCAGGCATCAGGACAGGTTGGACACTTCTCACAGGTTTCTCCGAAAGAGCCAGGCTGAGTACAGACACATTTCCCACAGGCACAGTATCCGCGGCCTTGCCCACTGCACATCAACCCATTGCTGGACATGCAGGTGTCTGTCCGAGTTGTACAGTTGCAATATGCTCCAGTCCAATCAGGGTCGCAGGCACAGTCTCCACAGACGCATTTCCCATGTCCTACAATCATATGAAAATGGGTCTGTATTGGAGGCCATGGAAGGGAAGGGAGAAGGAGGGGATGCTTCTCAGAAAGCTTTATTTTTAATGGTAAGATCTCGATTTTAGTATTAAAGAAGTCAATTCCTCTCTACTTCCCAAACTTTTCTCCCCAAAAACGTGGAAAACAAATGCAAAAGTTAAACAGGGTAACATAATTTCTAGAGATCATTGACTGATTTTAGGGAAGTGATTCTTATTTTCTGACTCTTTTTTGTCATACAAATGTTAGTAATGTTCAAACATATACATATTTTTATTACTTTGTTGTAGACAATTTCTCCCTATTTTTTCCACAAAAGGCTTCTTCCCAAGATTGGCTTCAAAGACTGGGGATTCCCTTCAGACATTCCAAGCAGGACTGAACAAGTTTCCCAGGGATCTGGAGAAAGTCTTGTGATATTTCATCAACTCCTCTTCATTTTATGCTTACGAGTTAGAGCTGAGTCATATCTCAGGATGCAGTACTGCATGTTGGTGTACATAAAATGATTAATTTAAAACACAAAATGGCTGAAAAGTCAAATTCTCAAGTATGTAAGGGAGACCTTTCTGCCTATCTCATTTGAGCCTCACCAGCTGCTATCCCGTCAAAATGTCTGTAACAGTACCACAGGATCACTTCTTTTAATCACTCTGATATCACCCCAGGAAGGTTGAAATATAATTGTTAATTTAACCATTGTAGATGGTGCAAAATTGTGTCTCTAGAACAGTGTTTCTCAATCTCAACAATTTTAAAATGTGGGGACTTCAAATCCCAGAATTCATCAGCCAACGCACTGCTCTATGATAAGGAAAGCTAAAGGCAACGAAGTGTCTGCTCTTAATAGTTTACTTCAGTGTAGCCAAATAACTAGGATTTGCCCTTGCTTACACTTTGTTCAGTTGTGCACTGACCCTTTGAAACTACTGAAGCAGTGGAGTCACTAGAATCAGAACATTATTGCATTATGAGAGGAAAGCTTAGAGGCCTCTATGAAAAGCTGCCATGAAAATAATCAGTAGAAGTATTTTTACGATAGTGTTGACTTACCTACTAATACAAATTTATGAACAGAGGGAGGGAGGGAGAAGGAGGCAGACAGTTAGGCAGATAGGCAGACAAACAGACAAATAGCCAGACAGACAACAACCCCCTCTGCAGAGGACGAATAATAATGAAGACTGGTTAATGAGAAATTCCAGTGTATCATGGGGAGAATGAGCTGAATGAGCAGCTGGCTGGAACAAAATCTCTAGCAGTACCAGGAAAATATATACAATATTAGGAACAGTTTGTGAGTTTGTCACGTAGCTAAGAAATAATTACTTGTCTGGAATAAACCAAGAGACAACGGCTTCATCAAAAGATATTGAAGGGGAAGGTTAGAAAGCAGAACAGCAAAAATAGAAATGGTTCTTGGAACAATTACAGATGTCCGATTAGATTTTGGATTTTCCTGCTAAACTCCATGTCTCAGAATCAGATTTGCAAGCCATTTCACTTGACTTGCTCTCATACACAGGATTAATTAAAGTCCCATGTCACAGAGAAATGTAATATGGAGGGAAATCTTTCTTGTAGAGGAACATCTTCATCTGGACAACAGATTGTTCTTAGAAGTACACAATATACAGCAGGGCCACTAAGGGATATGGCAAAACCACTCAGAATTCACATTCAGTTTTGAGCAAACTCCAAGTAGTACGGGTAGTACTGATGATGTGATGTAGTTTGACAATGAAACATCTTCAGGAAAACAACCAAGCTCAGAGAGCATTAAGAACCCCACATTCATTTTTATCCATATTTCTAAGACAACTAGTGCCCTTTAACATCTTTCTCAGAGCAAGTTAGAAATGGTTGCACAAAGGTTTTTTTTTAGAAAAGCAAGCATCTTCCTTCCCTTTGTAGTACCAAGTTGCAATCTTGAAGTTACTGTGTACAAAACTGTGCTTTGGCTCTTTATTATTAAGCAGAAGAAGCCATGGCTGTCCTCCTCAAATGGGAAATTAGGCCCAAATGAGACTTTGCAGCCCAGATCAATTCTAACTGTTCTGGTAGCCACTGAGCAGATTTAGCAGAACATAATAGTGCAATAAGTTTCTGGGGGAAAAAACACATAATTAAGTTGTGTGATGTGTACCTGGCCAGCCTGCTTTAGCAATAGTTGAGGAACGTCCTGTCATCCCACATTGCACAATAGTTGTATTTTACAACACATATAGAAACTTCCATGGAATAGAATGAGTTGTTGTTCTAGACATACGCATGTACTGTGCAATTCATCCACTTCTCATAATCAAATCACAGCAATTGTTTCCTTTAACACTGAGTCACACACACACGAACAGTCATGAGTTCCAAACAGATAGCTGCTTCTAACACTTTCCTCCTCTTTCATGAAAGCAAATCGAGTCCTATCTGGATCACCAAGTTAATGGTTATATCGTAGGAAACAGTGATTAACTGTTATTTTTTCTTTTTAAGCAGCAAGTTTTAGCTTGCTTTTAAAGGCATACAAACACAAACACTTTTTGCTAACTCCTACTATATCAAGCTTGTGATTTAATTCTTTCTTAAGGAACAGATTTTTCAGTTCTTTCTCAAACAATTTTAGTAAAGCACAAGTTTGACAAATTATATGTATTTATAGTTATTCCAACTTGCTCTGGCAAACATAAATAACTTCGCATCTGTATGTTTACAATCCAAATGATAATTTAATATCTGAGTTATTCTTTAGCCAGAAGGAGAATGAATAATCTGTGATATATTTACACTCCAGCGCTTGCTCACAGCCTAGACATAAATAGAGAAATAAAAAGATAGCTCCTTCTATTATTTTTCAAACCACATGTGATTATACCATATAACACCTGAAATATACCCAGAAATGAGCCACTTTAGTTCTCCAAATGTTGCTGAATTATCCCTCTTAGCAGTTGTTATCAATTGGCTATGTGAGCTGTGGAGGATGCCATGAGACACTGCTGTTGCTTAATAAAAATGTAAAGGCCTATGTATTGAAAAGGTGTACCAAATACTAAATATTCCTTATCCCTACATACACATGTACAATGCCATGATGTACATAGGAAAGAATGCATTGTGATAGAGCAACTTGGTTTTTGTTATTTTCACTTCTTTTGACATCCTTGCAGATGTTTCTGATCCTATTTATAATTATTCATTATGAAGTGTTTTCTAAAGAATTTGCATTTTTGCAGGTGTGTTTTGAGAACACTGCAGCTTCCCACAGTATAAACGCATGCGTGATTTTTTTCAGTATCAGTTTCTAATCGAAATAGTTTTATAAGGCTGCCTGCCTGTCGGTGAAGAGAGATATAAAGAGGGAGAGGAAACAATTCAATAGAAAGAAGGATGGAAATCATGATATTTTCTTTCTTTGCTCTTTGCCTTTTATCTGTTTATCTTATCTTACCTTTAAATATAAATTGTAATATTTAAAGATTATACAGGTAATCCTTGACTTAGTTTAGTGATTGTTTGAAGTTACAACATCACTGAAAAACTCATGACTTATGACTGTTTTTCACAGTTATGACCATTGCAGCATCACCATGATCATGTGGTCAAAATTCAGATGCTTAGCAACTGATTCATATCCATGACTGTTGCTGTATGCCAAGGACATGTGATCTCCTTTTGCGACCTTCTGACAACCAAGTCAGTAGGGAAGCCAGATTCACTTGGCAATTGGGTTGCTAACTTACCAACTGCAGGGATTCACTTAACAAGTATAGCAAGAAAGGTCATAAAATGAGGCAAAACGCACTTAAAAAATGTCTCACTTAACAACAGAAATTTTGGACTGGAGGACTACCTATACTGTTATACTAGAACTGTATTTAAACATTGTAGGGTTTTTTTAAGACAGAAAGGAGACTCTCTGGGAATAATCATTCTTCCTTGCAGGTATCTACAGCTCTTAGAAGCCCACCCCACTCCTTCAGGCTGATGCCACTCACCTGAGCAGAGTTCCCCTTTGAAGCGAACACAAGAGAAGTCATCACATTCACAGTATTTGCCTGATATCTTGCCAAAATCACTGCTGTAGCAAACACACTGGCCGCAGATGCATTCTCCCCGCTGGTTGCAAAGTGGTTGCCCCTGAGTAGGGCTGCAATTGTCCTGCTGGGATGGGCCATATTCTTCCTCAGAGCACTCACATTGGGAACCCAGCCGGCCCGGGTGGCAATGGCATATCCCACATTCAAAGGTGCCATTCCCATTGTTACATTTATTGCTGTAAGGTTCAGCATCGGCCTGGCAAGCACAGTCACAGTTAAACTTCAACAGAACCATCAGGCTGTCTTCAAAGCCGACTGGCTTAATGGTGAAAGAGGTCTGCCGGTCCTTTGGGCAACCACGGACCTTCGCTTCAATGCTGAAGCTCACCTTGGGAGAGGTTTAAGAGGAAGAATTACTCAGGTTAAGGAAATATCCTAAATACATCAGATTTAGTTTAGATGTACATATGGAGAAAGAGAGAGAAAAATCAACCAGAATAGCGTATAATTGTTTGGGCAGAGTTACTGGTTGCAAAATCAGCACAGGGATATAGTTTCTTTGTAATGCTAATGCACCTGCAGCAGGCAATAGAACATATCAGCTTGGATTATCTGTGCAGGGTTAAACCTGCAAGTATTTTAATGAGAGACCACTAAGAAATTTGGGGCTGCAGGCTGTACAGTAAAGTTCAGAAACAGCAGTGAAACCTTGAGAAATCAATTCCACAAGATTGCAAAGAAGGCTATATGGATATCTTCATATATTTAATTAACCGATTACTCATAAAAAGAGGAAGATATACTCATTAATTTCAGGAGGAAAAATTGTGGATGGAAGAAAAATGTTCAATTGTTGTTCAACTCCACATCCCTTCCTCAAATCATTTTCAACTTCTTTTTTATTTCTTTTTTCCTAAGTTGATCTCCAAAGTCATAAATAAGCTGGGCTGGGATTGTGTAGTGGACAGCAAAAAACTTAAACAACAACAAAAAAAGGTAAATATTACTTACTTACATTAAGTATTTCTATTCCTATCGTAACCATTGATTTATTTTATTTTATAATTTCATTATCAAATTTAGACACCACCCATCTCACTATTCAAGTGACTCTGGGTTGTTTACAAATACAAACCATAAAACCAATTCAAAGTGACATAATTAAAAGCAAAATTAATACCAAATAAAGAACAAAATAAAAACAGAGTTTAAAAAGTTAAGTTTAACTAAGTTAAAAGGTAAAGGGAGCATCCTCAGGCCAGCAACCAACCCCTAATAGCTAAGTTTAAAGATCTAGATTTTCCAGATTCTATTTGTTTATGGATATTGGTTTTTTTAACAAATCGTCCACAAAGAGTTAAATTGAATGACTATATTTCTACTGTCAAGACACTTAGCATTGGCACTCCAC